>JABUQX010079362.1:25000-41827 GCA_015478945.1 Trachelipus rathkii | reverse complement strand
ACTTAACCTAAATATATATATATATATATATATATATATATATATATATATATAACCTTAATATATATATAAACTGCTATATATATATATATATATATATATATATATATATATATATACTATATATATATATATATATAATATAATATATATATATATATATATATATATATATATATATATATATATATATAACATATATATATATATATATATATATATATATATATATGTAGCCACGTATATATATGTATCTATATCTATATATATGTATGTATATATATTCTTTCAGCTATGCCAGCACCATAATAATATATATATATATAATAATAATAATATAATATAATATATAATAATATAATATAATATATGTAATAATAATCTTTATAATAATATCAATAATAATATGTAATATAATAATATATAATATATATAATATAACAATATATATATATAATAACAATAATAATAACAATATATATATATATAATAATATATTTTTTATATATATATATATATATATATTTATATATAATAATAACATATGTAACTATGCTGCTATATATATATATATATAATATATATATATATATATATATATATATATATATATATATATATATATATTACTATTTTCTACCACTTGTTTATTTAAAAATATATATAAATATATATATATATATATATATATATATATATATATATATATATATATATATATATATATATATATATATATATATATATATATATATATATATATATGAAATACGAAGTCGCCCAATCTCCATGAAAATAAGATATGAGGCAACCCAATTACACAGAAAAAAGTTTGTACGTTTCCCAATTATATATTTGTGGAAAAACGAGTTTGAAGACATAAATACTTGGCACAGAAGCCGACTCGTGTGTGGTGGAGGCAATTTAAAAAAATATATTTAATGAACACCATAAGACCTATATAATAAAAGGAGAATAAGGGAACTTTAAAACAAATTTAATATTTTGTAAATTAGAAATTTTTTTGAATAATTATTTAAGGGTGTTTTATCAAGTGTTTTTTTCTTCTTTTATGCAGTTCATTTCAAACATTTTCAAAAAGTTTCATGAAAATCAAAAGGGGTCCCAAAACAAATGTTAAAAATATGAAATTTTGTGTGTATATATAATATATATATATTAATAACCATTATATATATGTATATATGTATATTTTTTTCTAACTCTTTATATATAATAATAATATATATATATAATAATAATATATCAATAATAATATATATATATAATAATATGTATATACTTTGCTATTATATATATATATAATAATAACAACAACAATAATATGTAATAATAATATGTAATATATAATATATATATAACTTCTTTATAACTACTATATGTATATATATACATGTAATATGTATAATATAATATAATAATAACATAATAATATAATAATATAATAATATATATATAATATATAATATATAATAATAACATATATAAATATATAATATATATATAATATATATATATATATATAAAAAAATCTTTATAACTTCTATTGACCATATAAATTTACTATCCAATATACAGTTATAACGACTGTAAAATAAGATAGAAACAAACATTAAAGATATTTTATGGTATTCTAAGACGAACAATATTCAGCATTTACAGTATTGATTGCACGTTCTACGCGTAAGAAGTTATTCAAGCTTCTGCCATGTTTTTACGATGCAGTAAATCGGCATCAATCACATCAAATGCAAGTAATGATTCTTGATTATATTCTTGCCTTCAAATGTGTTAGAAATTCTATTCAGGAATCGATTATATGACCTTTATACAACATGAGTTGTTTTTGTTACCGCATACACCTATCAATAATAACACGATAAATATAAACTTAATCAATCGTCAATCGTCAATCTATAAATTTAGAACCCTATCAATTTTAGAAACAATTCAAAAAGGTTCAATTTTCGGCTTCGCTAAGAACCAGCGTTATTGGAAAGGACGATAATATCATACTGAAAATTTTTAAACTGAAATTGAATAGATTATTAAAATCACCGTTAGTTAATGAATAAAAATAACAGATCGCTATGTTACGTAAGACCATAACACACTCGTTAGTTAGAGCAGGGGTTCCCAAACTTTTTTCACTGCGGCACCCTTGTTGTGCTAAAAAAATTTCGCGGCACACCTACTCTTAAATTGGTTTGACCACTTAATCTTAGGTCTTAGCAAAACAAGAAAACACAATGCAAATTTAATGCTCTTTTACCTTTAATGTGAAGTATGAAACTGTTTTAATGATTTTTTCATTATTTTCTTTAAGTTTATAGGAAGTTTTGTCAATTTTAACCTTAAATCACTTGACGTTGAAAGTTTACCCAATGATTTTTATGTAAGCATACGTTGAGAATGCAGACTCACATAGATAAGTGGAATTAAAACGCACAGTTTTTTTTAATGCAATCTTGCCAACTACATTGTTTTCTGCATACACTTGCATCTAGAACTCTTCCTGGCCCCCTTCGTGGTATTTCAAAGTGCTGTCTTCACTAGTGTCAGCAGATTTTGAAAAGCTTCATTTGTCATCTCAGTAGGTTTACGTTTCGGGTCGCATGAAAACGGGTTTGTCATCCAGCTGTAGACATCCTCAGAATCAATATCGGAAAACAACAATGGTTTTTTTCAAACCTTCCAAGTGGGCAGTATAATAATTTCGAGGAAGTTCGGTTGAAGATGGATCTCATTTGTTTTGACAAGTTCCTGCAACCGAGGAAAGTTGGAGATGTCTCTGCTCTTAACACACGCTTCAAAAAATAAAAAAAATTTGAGCAAGCCTTTTATTTTGTCTAATTGGGCTCCTCCATTCCCTTGAAGAGATGTGGTGGTTTTATTTAGTTTTTCGACTATTTCGGAAAGGCATCCCAATTTAAGCAGCCAATCGACATCAGTTAATTTTTGAATAAAAGACTGCTCTGTAAATGTGACCACCAATGCATCATTTAGTTCAAACAGTCTGGCTAAAACCTTTCCCCTTGAAAGCCACCGCACTTCTGTGTGCAGAAAGAGGTGGAAGTGACCCATACCCATATCTTCGGCGGTAAGTTTTAAAAGGCGTGCTTGAAGCAGGCGACTCTTAACATGATTAATTATCTTCACAGCATCATCCAGTACGACTTTTAAATCTTGTGGCATCTTTCCTGTTGCCAAAATGCCAATGTATGACACAGTGGCTGCTGAAGTGGCGTTTTCTGCCACTTGCTTCATCAAGACACCGCTCCCTTCGTTTTCCAACCATTGCGGCCGCTCCATCACTGCAAATATCCACACACTTGCTCCATTCCAAACCATTTTCCTGTACAAATTTGTCGATAGCATTGAAATTTTCGTAGCCAGTGGTGTAAGTCTCAAGCACTTCGCTCATCAAAAGTTCCTATTCTATTTGCATTGCTAATGGGTACCTCACAAACACAAGAAGAACTGCAAGTCCCGTTACGTCGGTACAGTTCATCAAGCTGTAAACTAAAATATTCACAAATTTTCAATCTCCTTATAAGTTCGTTCTCGACTGTCTCTGAAATTGTGTTAATTCGCTTGCTTATAGTGTTATTTGATAGCTGCACAGTATCAATCTTCTTGGGCATATCTGGACCTAAAATGCAACTAACAACATCCTTCAAGCAAGGTTTAACTAATGACTCGGCAATAGAATGCGGTTTTCCAGTTTTAGCAATATGTAAACTGACAATAAATTAAGCTTCAGTTGCGTTTTCATTTTCATTTTTTGAAGATTTCTTCATTTTTATGTACCAAAACAGGATGTTGCATTCCAGATGTCTTTTTAATTTGGATGGGACTAAGCAGCCATTAGCAACAACTTTGACAGTTAACGCATTGCCCTTTGGGTGCCTGTTCATTCCCAACCGGAATAAAGCCAAACAAAATAAGGTAGCTAGGGTCATATTTTCTTATTTTTCCTCGAAGCTCCTTTGGGACGTAAGTTGCCTTTCCGCGAACTGAGGCAGAACAATTTGGGCTTAGGCTGCAAGGAGTCTGCTGGGATATTTCGTCACATTCGGCGATGCTGGTTGTTATTGAATCAGTCGTCTCATAAGTTTCTACAAGTTCACCACCTTTTCGTTTCAAAGACCCAGTTTTTAGCCAATTGTCCATAATTCTGCAACATAAATAGTAATATATATATATATATATATATATATATATATATATATAATGAATATAATATATATATATATATATATATATATATATATATATATATATATATATATATATATATATATATATATATATATATATATATATATATATATATATATATACTCATATATCTATTATATATATATATATATAATGATTATATTATAGTCACTAATATCACTAATGACTAATTAAACAGTTTCTTGTAATCAATAAGAAAATAATTCAAAGTTACCGTAAAATCCACTGGAATCCTTTTGGCAATGTTAATAACCCGGAGCCATTTGAACCAAGGACGCACTACGTGACTACAAACAAAATGACCGACGAGTAGTAGACGATGCATAATAATGGTGTTGCCATATTATAAAAGGAATTGTACTACTTAACTCAAAATTTTATAAAAAATTGAAAAAATGTGCGGCACCCCTGGCACACGCTCGCGGCACCCCAGGGTGCCGCGGCACCCACTTTGGGAACCCCTGAGTTAGAGGACTGTGCATGATGTTTACACGAGTTGTGAATTGCTTTAATTACATGTTCAAGATTCGGACATTTCTTAAATAACCTTATTAAGAGCATGAAAAATTGTCTCATCAGAAAACTTCTTTTTTTTTAATGAAAATTAATTGTCATCTTCCAACCGGCAGATGCAAACTCCTCGCAAACAATCCTACAATCCTGTGTTATTCCTTGAAGTATTTCAAGCGTGAAAGAGGCATGTTTAACGTCTCTATTGGCACTTCATGGATAGTTCGGTGAGATATTCCCAGCTCGCTTGCTACTGTTAATTTTAGCTTTCAGGGATTGTAAAGCAATAATTGTCGTACTTCTAGACATTTTTAACTAATTTTCCTGGATTCTTTAATCATCATTATATTTAACATTTTCAGACGCCATAAACCTTTCGCACAGAGCATGAAAATTAAATTAATTTTTGTTCTTGTTTCTCGTAACTTTGAAGTATATATATATATATATATATATATATATATATATATATATATATATATATATATATATATATATATATATATAGATATATATATTTATATATATATATATATATACTATATATTGCTCACTACTATATATATATAATTCATCAAAATAAGTCAAATTGTTAACCTTTATTTGAAAACCAAACCTTTGAGGACTACAGTACATAAATATTCTTAATAAAATATCCTAACTTCTGGTCATTTCTCTTATATGGCTAAACTTTTCCAACACTGGGTTTCTTCAATAAACCTCTTATCTCTGTAGTCTGTATACTGCTCTTACTTTTCATAACTTTCGCAGGAAAGATCCCAATCTATGGCGAGGGAAATAATTGTGGGGCTTCACCGCTGTAAACTGATCGATTTTTGTAGTTTTTCATCTTTGATTATTATTCATTCACGATATATTTCAAATATTTCAAATTTCAAAATTTCAAATTTTGCAAATTTTCAAAATTTTCAAAAATTTCAAATTTTCAAAATTTTCAATTTCAATTCTTAAAAATTTATAATTATCAAAATTTTCAAATTTTCAAAATTTCAAAATTTCAAATTTCATATATTTCAAATTTCAAATATTTCAAATTTATTGACCAATCGATGTATATACCCATTCTTTAAAAAGTCGGGGTATTTATACCTTCAAAGTTGGATATCTTGTTAGACAATTTATGCTACAAGATCTTGAAGATTATTCGACTGGATAACATAATATGATTGGATAACATAACATGACCATGGCCATTAGAAATTTATATTAAAATTTTCATTCAAAGTAACATATATAATATATATATATATATATATATATATATATATATATATTCATATATACTTATGATTATTTATATGCTATATATATATATATAATATATAACTCTTCTAACTTCTTTAATATAATAATAATAATAATAAATATATATATATATGTAATAATAATATATATATAATATATTAATAATATATATATATATATATAATATAATATGTATATGTACATCTACATGTTAGGTCTTACGTATATATCCATTAGTATTCTTCTCTTCGTACTTAACACATATATACAACACATTGCAATTATATGTATATATATGTAATAATAATATATATATAATATATAATATATAATATATATACAAACACATTGCAATTTATATATCACATAAGAGATGTAAAGATATAGATATATATATATATATATATATATATATATATATATATATATATATATATATATATATATATATATACTATATATATATATATATATATATATATATTATATTAAATGGTTATAGGCTGTACTAGGGATGGCAAAAATATCGATATATTAGAAATATCGATATTTTTGGCTCCATATATCGATATTTTGGGCGATATTTTCTTAGGCGATATTTGATTTTATGTTTAAATACAAAGCTTATTTTATAGTCATAAGTGTCATTTTATTTACTTTCTAATTTTACAGTATTTCAAAACATAGCCACAATCTAATACTATAGTCAAAGCAAACTGAAAATTTCCATTCATAAATGCCAAAGACATACGCAAAATACCAGAAATTTTTTTGAAAATTAGTAAATAAAAAAGCTTTTATTAGGACCCTATTTTGAAAAGCTCCTTCGGTGTTTTTTTCCGAATTCTTTTGATTGAATTTGATATAAAATATAATAATTGTGTAATAATTTTGTTGAAATTGGCAAGTGTATAATTAATTATTAATAATTTATTCACTATCCTAGTTCTGAGGGCATAAAAAAGATACGGAATTCGGTCAAATAAATTTATTTTCATCACACGGTGACGAATATATTGAATCATCATCAATGCAAACTTATTTTGTTATATATTAGTTTAAAACTGTGATTTTTATGTTATCAACATATAAATTTTTTTTTAATTTATTAAAAGTTTCAAAAATATCGGCAAATTTGGTGACATTTTCTCATGCTAGACTTGATTCTCATAAAAACGGACCCATTAGGCCTATTGAGCAGGGAATTTAGTAATTTTTTATGTAAGCAAAATAACATTTAATATTTTGTTTGGGAGGCCTTTTTTGCTTTATTTTCATCAATCGTTAAACTTATAAATTTCTGAATTTAAAGTGCTCCTTAAAGAAAAAATTTGAGTTACAATCTAAAAAAAACATTTTACCTGAGGAATTTATCAAAACAACCAATCTAAATTTGTTAAAAAATTTAATATATAATTTATGGTGTGATTTCATTTAACATAAGGGATTGCTATAAAATTGCCTATAAATTTGTTTATTTTTTTTTAAAAGCATCTGACGGTAAATGGGCTTTTAAATATGGAATTTGGAGACTTTATAACTTTTTCAGTTGCATTTTTAGTTTTTTTTTTTTTTTTTTTTTCTTTACGATATCTTTATTTTGGTACAGTTCATTTCAAACATTCGTATAAGTTTCTGAACAATCCGGCTGGCTGTCGATATAATGAGTATTTCGTCCATAACAAATGTTACAAATATGTAATTGGAAGGCCTTATTATTTTTATATTTATCTTTTTTTAAAAGCAACGTTTTAATCTTGAAATTAAAAAATACATTATTTTAAGATTAGTAAAAAATAAATAAATAAAAAAACCCATTTCTATAACGCAGTATATATATATTATATATATAATATATATATATATATATTATATATATAGTATATATATATATATATATATATATAATATATAAATATATTATATTATATATAATAATATATATATATATTATTATATAGTATATATATATATATTACTTTATATTATATATATATATATATAATTATATTATATATATATATATATATATTATATAGTATATATATATATTAAATAATATATATATATATATTATATATATATAATATATTATATATATAATAATAATGATAATATAATATAATACAACATGTTAGAAGCTACCTTTTATTTCGCACACGAATTTTCGTTCGTTCGTTTCTACTATACGCTTACTACAAGCGCAATCAAGTATAAGGTGGTTTTCTTCACTTTACGTCTACGATATTCGAAGACTATATTCCAACCACATATTAGGACAAACGAGGTGTCTACATCTATATTTTCAATGGTGTGGAACTCATTTCTGATGGTTTCACCGAAGGGGTAGTAGAGTAAATGAGATCAATTCGTGGTGGAGAATCACTGCTCCCACTCTTTTGTAAATTTCCTGATGAATAGAGAGAAAAAATCTTTGTATTTTGAGGGAAGCTGAATTTCTTGAAAGTAAATTGCCTTAGGATAGTGAGTTGCAATTAGTCTTCGTAGTTAAAACAGTCACCACTGCAATTCCAATGTAAGAATTTTGATAAAATGGAAAGGTGATATTAAGTCATTCAACGAACCTGCCTGTGATTGCCGATATATATCGAGTATCCTTATTTTGGTTTTACTTCTTTTTCTCAGCCGATACGGGAAATCATTAGTTCTCCACCTGGAGGGGGGGTCTCAAATCCAAAGGGAATGGGAAGGTCGCTAGGGAGATCTGGCGAAGTTGATGAGGAATAGTGGAACCTGATTCAGCATCTGAGGTAGAATTTTCTCCAAAAATGCTGACAAACGTTTCTACACATATAGTCGATCCAATTATTCTGAGTGACAGAAGTAGTTATTGTTTTTGGTCACCGTAAAGGCATTATCAGCTTCTCGGGCTGTGCTCCCAACATGAGGGGTTTATTCTCCCTTGTGTTGAAACCAATCTGACAATAGAACCAAGAGTTTGCGAAAGTCTGTAAGCCTGAGGGACTATTAGTATCTCTGAAGGTAGTATTGAAAATGGATGCAAAATCAAATGTTGTGATCATTGGACTGGATGCGTACCATAATGTTTTTTCACCCTGCAAAAGTCTTTTTTCATTTCTCCGTTCCCTGGGTATTAATGGGGAAAAACGATGTGGAACCTCTAGAATAGGGGGTTCAAAGAAGAATAAGATTCAAAATAGCAATATTAATACAATGATTCGTTACTAGATTCTCAGGCATGGAATAAGGGAGTGACAGATGGAGTGGGGTTGCGGTAAACTTCGCACGAACTTCTGATGAGAACGTCAGGAGTTCGACTGAAGGACTGAACCCATTTATAATGAACTCATTTTAGAAGAAACAGTGGGCTTCAGAGAAGGGTGGGTTCGAATTTTCAAGAGGTTGAGGAAAGCATATTTACTGGAATGTTGCCGTGTCTACAGAGAGACTAACCCTCCATTGGGCATTGGGCCTAGGAGGTACTCTCATAACATACCAGTACCAATGGTTCGCTCCTCCTGCCCTCATATTCCATACCTCTTACTTACATGGTCAGACTCTCCGAATCACAAACAGCACCATAAACACGAAATACTTTACCTATTACATTAAATATTGTACTATAATATTCCCTGTGTGGGAGAAAGAATTCACAACGTATGTTCTGCGTATCGTAGAAGGCGACTAAAGGAACAGTCAGTAGATGGGTTGCCGGCGAAACCACTACCACTTATCTGCATTGTAGGAATGCGGTATGCAGACCTCGGACGCTGCGTCGTGACCGCCGTAAAGAGCCCACGTATCTTCGATCAAAATTGTATAATCGTATGGGTACATGGGATTGTTAGAGGAATAAATGTCAGATGAGCGGACCGACGAGAGAGTGATGGTGAATTTAGAAAAGGCTAAATTTGATTTGCTTGCTGTGAACTCGGAAGAAAAGATGCGGTGAATACGAGGACGATGGTGGGGGTGAAACTGGTGTGCTGTGTGTGCCGGAGTGGAGAGGAATGAGGGGGGGTAAAAGGAGTTGCAATTCTGATGAGTGACATGTGGCATAGAGCTATGGTGGTTTTTGTTTGACTAATATTTCCTAATGGTTTTAAATTTAAGCTTTGAAAAAGGTCAAGGTGCTGTGTGGGTAGTTCAACACATGGTCATTTGAGGGTTGAATTTGTGAGCGTTTGTAGTTGCGACTTATGACTAAGAGATTATCTGGGAATAATGTCGACAGTTATTTTTTACAGGTAACAAGTTGGTTGATCAGCTGTTCTAGTGGAGCACGTGGTTTGGAATAAAAAGAATTAATGAAGAACACAGTAGACACTATTATATAGTTTTTTGATTGACGAAAGTAATTTAATTGATAGTCATATGATATGATGTATGATCGAATATATCATTGATGAGAATTAGATTTAAAGACTAATTTACACGGATGAATAGAGACGATTCATCTATCCAGGATCAAGCACGAACTAGACTACTCCGTCACGAGATCATTAGTGTATGCAGTGTAGGTGTTCGTTAGCATTTTGCTCTAAAGATTGTCGGTAAAGCACAGGGAATAATATTGAAGCCAATCCTACTTACGAAGTCTCTCAGAAGGAAATTTACTATACTGTCATTCAGAGAGCATTGATGTATATGCTGAAAATTTGGTAGATATAATGACATTATCGAAAGCAGAAAGACTATGTATATTATGCATATTGCGCTAATATTTCTGTTAGTCAATAATTATCGATAATGTACGAATATGCCTTTAGATGGACGTAATAGCTATACTAAGATCTATGTAGTTAAGTTTGTCCTAAGATTGGCATGTTAATATCAGGTTAGACTACATGTTCTCTGTTTAGTCAGATTAAGTTATGGTTACCTAATTGTCAGGAAATAGAGCCAACAGAGAAAAATAGTGGTAAGCAGAAGAAAAGTTAAGGGAAATTACGAAAGTGAGAGTATTGTTGTTTTTGAACAAATTTTTGTTAATGATAGTACGTGAGAAGAGACTATTTCGAGAGAAATACAATCGGTTTATGAATGTGTACAAGTAAACTGAACAAATCTGGACGCAAATTAAAGGAAGCCTTAGTAGTAGTGTAGGGAAGGATTGTGACGTATCTAAAGATAGTATCGAAATAATAATGTCTCACTCTGAATAATGGGTGATGTGAAATATGTTACATTCAGAGTGGAAAGAGCTAATCACGTGAGCGTTTGATATTTTGAACTTATAAATATACGTCTTAAAAAATCACACTGCAAAAGAGGATAGAGGAGACAATACGATACACTATGATTCAGCTCAAAGTTTTGGAGAAGGAGATGAAGTGAGGACTATACCAATATGTAATATGTAACACACGCAATTTCTATAGGAAGAAAACTGTCGAAAGTTAAATATATTGAGTAAATTTTATGTGGAGTAGTTTTCAACCCATGTGTGAAATGTGTTATTCCAAAATATCCCAGAGATCAAATGATAATCTACGTACAATGAGATGCTGAATGTCCGAGAGATTGTAGTCATGGATGAGAGACACACGTTCACAATGCGCTCGCGTAACATTAGCAGCAATGAAAGGTCGGATGATAGATCGCACACCACGATAGTGATTCTTTTGCGTTAGCAGATAATCAATGAATAATAGGAGTCATTTCTGAGATGAATCCAGCGGAATAATTGATGTATTGAATTGAAGGAAAATATACATTGGAAATAAGATCACAGATCAAATAACCGAAGCATTCAGTTTTGTGTCAAAGAGTTAAAACACTCTCCTCACGGTGAATAGACGATATTTTGAACTGCAATTACGTGAAGTATTCGGAATATTATCAAGACGAGATTTGTATATATGGAGAGTTTGTGTGGTAAACATAAGTAGTTAGAGAGAAGATTAGAGAGTTAAAACACTTTATTGTTAATGCTGACAACGATGCTACTGCTGCAATGCACATCACTGGTTATTTACTTGAGAGGGTATTGTAACGGATTAAAGGATGTATGGGGCTCTCCGTTAAAGCACCACTTTGTTTGGGTGAATGTAAACTGTTATTGAAGCAGATAATACTATAGAAATAAATGCTGGTTGTATCTTGTTGAAAAGGTGCGTGTCAGTGCTAAGATTCGAAGTGGATAACGTATGGCATGAAATATAACAACATGATTTTGAAGTGGGGGTATGAGAGAACGAGTGAATGAAGATCGAATTGATTCAAATTTTAATAAATAACAAAATCAAATCTATGAAAGCGTACAGTTAAATTTAATTTGAAAATGAAAATTATTTTGTATGGGGATTTAGTCATGGACTCGATGAAGAATTTTGTAAGATGTCTAAATACAGATTGTGCAGAATAGTTATACCTTCTCTAAGATATAGCCAAAGACTTTTAGAAGATAAAAAGTACAAACTTATTTTTCTAATCCGAGATCCAAGAGCAATTTACAATTCAAAAGAAAATCTAAAAGAAATACGCAAAACCGAATTGGTATACAAGCAAAATCCATGCAAGAAACTCTACTTTGACTTAAAGTGGTATTTGATGACTCAGAAAGCGCCATCCAGACAGGTAAGCATTAATTTATACCATTACCAAAATAGCAAAACTAATGATTAACTATATATATAAATATATATATATATAATATATATATGTAGTATATTATATATATATATTATATCACTATATATATAATATATATATACATAGCTAGTATATACGTCACCTAAATACCTGTATATATTAATAATAACTATACTATATAATATATAATTAGTAACTTATTAGCTTACAATTACGCTGTATACAATATATATAAATATATATATATATATCAGTATTTCACAAGTTCACCACCACTCACGGGCAGAGCCCTATTCAGAAGGGGGTGTTGCACTGCCAAAATTTCATTCCAGCCTTAGCGCAAATTACGCAGCAATGAGCACAGACCGCAGGCTTAAAGTGAGGGAGATTAAATTCAGCAGTGATAACACAGAAAGATGATAGGGTGAAAGTCCAACCAGAAAAGAAGTGGCAGAAAAGAAAGGAATGCACCGCAGCGAACTAGCCTGGAGTTACCAATATCCACACAAAGCTCGTGTGCAGACAGAGCACCCCTTGTGATACGAGGGCGTCGTAAAGGAGGTGGTACGCGAGTGGAAGTTCCCTCGAAGCACCGCCGCTGCGTACCTATAGAAAAGAGATTAAGCACCAACATCACGCCGCAAAGAAAGAGGGTCAAGTGAACTGGGAAGTACAGGACCAGTTTATAGCCCTTTTGGCCTTTGACTCGACCCTGTCCAAAAGCCGTGTGAAACCATAGCCCCCCCCCAGATATGAGAACAGTACTCCATACAAGGGCGGATGAGATCCTTGTATAGCTGAAGCAACTGAAAAGAGAAAAAAAGTTCGCAGTCTAACCAGAACTTCCAGTTTCTTTGAGGCCCTCCTAGCAACCGTTGTGATGTTGAGTTTCCAAAGACATTTTTTGTTATCGTTAGGCCAAGGATGTTATATATTTGTCAACCAGGAAGTACGAGAGAAACCCGTCGACAGAGATAGGAAAGTTAGAAGGTGTTTTAGAGAGGTAAGATTTGTAAAAGTTGGTTTTTTAAAGGAATTGAATTTCACAAGCGTGGAGATACCCCACTCGGCGAAATTCTATCCAGAATCAGCAACGAGAATAGAATAGAAAGATTAAGACGATAGGCCAATTCTAGAAAGTAAAAGAGGGACACCAGAATTGAAATGAGTGAAGAATGAAGGGTCGAGTCATACGGCATATGAGTGGATAGAGTTAAATGTACAGGATAGAGACAAGATCATTAATGAAAAGTAGGAATAACATAGGAGTACTAAACCACCGGAAACCCTGTAGGAACCACCACATTAACAGAAAAAGAAGAACAAGTCGCTCCATCAACCACAGCGGATATTGAGCGACTGAAAGGAAGCTAGACATAAGTAAGCAAAAGAGAAGGAGGAATAGAGAGCAGTGACGCGTGCCCTACCCGGTCAAATTGCTTGGATATGTCAAGCGCCACCATGCAAGTCTCACCGTAGTTCCTAAGAGCGAAAACCATAAATCGGTTAAATAGGAAAAGTATTATCGCCAGTAGCGACCTTGAACGCCGTTATAAGCCGTGTAACTGGCGGATCCGAAAGAAGAGAATGAGAGATTCCAGATGGTTAAGAAATGAGAGTTGAGATGGTTTCAAAGATTCTTAATAATACACAATTGTAGATCGATAGCATATGTTTAAGCGGCTTCCTTTTTTCGGAAAGGTTGGACATGTGCGTGCTTCCACACTAAGGAAAATGCTAGTAATTGAGTATCTTTGAAGAATATAGCAATCGTAAGCACATCCCCATAATGATTAGTCGGGGAGGAATGCCTCCGGACACCCGCCCCTTCTAGACTTCTATATACTCAGAGGCGCCAGTGTGACCCATCAAATGGGTAGATCGACAGGCAAAGACATAGGACACCTGAAGGAGGAGGAAGAGAGGAGGGTGAGGAGGAATGCCAGAATCCGTCCCTAGGGTGAGTAAGGAAAATAGGAGGCCGCGGAAGACGATTGGCCTTATCAGTTGTGTGAGAGTTAGCATCAGAAAGGAGAGGCCATCAGATCGAATAAGAGGATGGATAAGGCAGATTTATCTAAAGTAATAAGTTTGGCATATATGCCAAGAGTAAGATCGTCAGTGTGAGGAAGAAACCATATATAATATATATATATAGATTATATATTAATAGGTATTATTTGAGTATTATTATTAGTTGTAGTATTAGTAGTAGAGTAAAAAAGAAAATATATTAATATATATTATATATATTATATATATATGATATATATATTATATATATATATATATATATTATATATATATATATATATATATATATATATATATATAATAGTTATTGAATATTATTATATAGTACTTATATCTATATCTATACATCGGTAATAAGTCAGCCCTCAAAATCCACACCCGTTCTATCGTGAAGTGACTGTGAATAAATAGCAAGCAGCCTATAACTTCTGCTAGAAAAAATAGGCTATATCTTCTGACCTCATGCAAACCAACTTCGCTTGACTTTGATAAAACTTTAGTTGCCTAAAATTCGTATTTTCACTTGAAAATATTTAATCATTTAGAAGATGATATCCGGCGAGTTCCAAAAACAGGAATTTAAAAATCTGCGATTTTGGATATGTGAACTATTGGCAGATATTGGTTATCTAATAGGTTTCCAGAAAGTGTTGAATAACCTCTAGAGGGAAAATAAGATCCAAAATGAAATTGATTGGTTGAAATGATTTCAAAGTGATGATTGTTTCGTAATCTTGTGAATTCCTTAAAATAGGAATGATATGTTGTAAAAAATAATAAGCATAGTATAATAAGCCAGGCAAGCCTTTAATCCATATAAAGTTATGAAGATTTAAGAGAAAAAGTAAGAAATAGTAACTAGTTACGAGGTTTCTTCATCTATAGTAATAGTATACTATAAGAAGTGAGTTTGCGTGCGAGAAGCAGAGAAGCTAATTAGAGGTACATTTTGCTACTCTTTCATCCAAAATTATAGCTTAAATATAAACTTCCACAGATACGTGAAATTTCAATGCTTCAGCCGGATAATGCTATCCAACACTAAGCTTCACACAGCGCGAACTATCCCTCACTCACTACCATCAACATTACCCTCATCTACCGTATTACTCTTCAAAACCTTCCTTCTTTTACACACACTTCGCCAGAACCCTTTACCAATCCTCTCAAACCTCTTCAGATTCCGCCTCATAAACAAATCATTCCGCAATACAATTAAAACAGGGACCATCACTCTCTTTATCTTCATCATTCTAAAAACCTTCCTCTACCACTAAAATCACTATATGGCTGCTAGCCATACTGAGGGAATCTAAGCAGGCCTCCGGGAAGAAACGGCCACCTTTATCGTGACAACGCTCATTTCTCTTCAACATCTAAACATCTATTGAAAGGTGGTTTCTCAAGAACACTCACATTACCACCCTTCAATATATATATTATAATATACGTATAATATATATATATATATATATATATATAATATATGATATATATAAATATATATATATAATATAGTATATATATATATATAATATATATATATATATATCATATAGTTTAGTTTAGTAGATTGTTATTGGGCGGCTTTTTGTAGATATGTGTTAGTTAACTTGTGTATTGGATGTGAGTGAGAACCAAACTATTTGAGGGACGTGGGCGGGGATATTGTTATAGATGTCATTATAGCAAGTTTGGTAGGGTGATGACGGGGGAGATTTTGGTCTATGTCGGGCGAGGCGGGGGTTCGAAGTAGTTGGCATAGGCATGGATGGGCTGGATTCGAGTCTATTTCTGGAAGAATTGTGTCCCTAATCCAATTCTTCAAGTGGGTAGTGAATGGAAGGAATACTGATGTCTCATCATGTAAATGCTTGAATGGGGTTGTTTAGTCACACCCGGTGATTGATCTCTAAGGGCCATGTGTTTTGTGTAAAACTTGTACATTTGTTTGTTAGTTTGGATTGTGATAGTGCTGGGAACCATGCGGGGGAGCATAGTTTATATTTTTCTGAGGAGTTTTGTAGATTGTGGTAAGGGTGTGTTTTCTATCGCTGAAGTTGTGTTGGACAAAGGGTTCGGAGGGTGTTTAATTTCCGTTGGTTGAGGAAGTAATTTGGTCGATGTCGGGGGGGAAAAGTCATATTATTGGTCGTAAGTGTAAAGTGAGTCCGAATA
>JABUQX010079362.1:12500-20000 GCA_015478945.1 Trachelipus rathkii | reverse complement strand
TTCCATAGCATTCCCACGTGCTGAGACTTGGGTCTCGTTCAAGGGGAAGTCAGAGGAGGTATTGGATAAACCCTCTCGTGGCCGCTGACTTTCTTCGGGAAGACGTGGCACTGTCTCGATGTGTGTTGAGGGTGAGTTGGCTGCTGGTAGACAGGGTGAAGGTTGGGTTTCTTCTCTCCCTCCGCCCATGCTGTGTTCGACTCGCCTTCTCCTCCCCCTTGCGTCCCCACCTTTTGTCTCTTCGAATACCGCATTCGAAGAGCAGCTGAACCGATCCTGCTCAGTCCCGAGATCACCTTCACCAGGGAGTGGATAGCTCCCGAGGTTTTGACTACGGACACCACACACTTGTCTTCCAATGTGTCTCCTATCACTCCCGAAGACACCATTCCTACTTGTCCTTCTCTTCAATCCTCCCCAGGAGTGCGCAAGCTGGGAAGAATGATCGAAATGTGGAGTGTGACTTGGCACGCCTCTTCGGAGAGCCCTTTCCTGTTGTGGCCAGGAACCCTCTTGTAAGCAGGGAGGTCCTACAGACACCACCGCACATATCCCTGCTGCATGATCTTCCTCTTCCTCCGGGGTATGACGTTCCGGTCAGTGGATTGTCTGGCGGCTCACGGGACCATCAGACTTTATGCTCTGGGAAGACTTCCAAATCCCAAACAATAGTGACTATTGTCACGGATCGCCCTGAATATTGATTATATTACCTTTTATGGCACGTTTCTTCCAATGGAACTGTCGCGGATATTTTACTAATTATGAATAACTAAAGAGATTACTTGTCACTCATCAGCCATTGGCTGTTTGTCTACAGGAACTACAACTTCGCGACCGAAGGAACATGGAACCCCTAATTTCCCTGAATCGTAGAGCCAGTGACAGAGGTGGGCAACAATCCTACTTCACGAGTCTTTTCCATTCACTCACATTCCCCTCTCCACTCCCTAACATGCCGTAGCGGATCGCATCCTTCTTGAAACCGCTTACATTGTGCTCGGTGTACCTAGCGCACAGCTGTAAATATATCAAGAACGACTTTGTCGATTTTTTCAAGTCTCCCTCAGCTCATGTTTGTCCTCGGTGACTTTAACCTCTCCGCCACTTTTTGTGGGGAGCCTTTGTTACGATCCCTTATGCCGATTGAATATTGAGTAATTTGCAGGATTTCTCATTGGCATGTCTCAACACGGGTCTTCCAATCTTTAAGCGTTTTGATACAGCCACTTCTCCCTGTGTTGATGTCTCGTTGTTTTCCATCTCGTCTTTACATCGTTTTGAGTCGGAAAGGTCGGCTTTCCTCTGTGGTAGTGACCACTACCCAATCGTGATACCATCCTTCAGACCCAGTCCGCAGCAACAACCTTATTCTGGCTGGCGATACGACAGAGCAGACTGGTCTTCCTTTCATCAGGCCGCTTACTTTCCCATCTTTTCTGCAACTACCCTGTTCCCGTCGCTGGAGGATGTCTTCACCTACTTTCAGGAAGCAATCCATCAGACGGCAACGGACCATATACCTCATTCATCTGGGACCCGGAAATTGATCACTCCCTTGTGGAACCAGGAATGTTCTCGGGATAATCGTAAAAAGCGTAAATTATATAGGCTGTATAAACATACTCCTGCATCTTCCAAATTGATTCTATTTAAAGCTTCAGCAGTCCGCTTCCGGCATATTAATCGGGGTACGAGGAAACAATATTTTCGCAACTACGTTTCCCCGCTCATTCATCTAGGCCTGTATCGTCGGTTCATAAAAAGGTGCGAAAAATTTCACAGAAACACCATGCAGATCCACCAATCCTCCTTGCTTACGGTCCGCATACTTCAGATGTCATCTCTGCTCCCGGAGTCGTGGTGGACGAGTTGGGCTATCACTTCGTGTCCTGCTCCAGGTATCCTGAACATTTTAGTTCTGACCGCCTGAGGGTAGACTCCAGACTGTTCTGTTCCACCTAGAGAAGATCTTCCATACAACAGATTATTCACCAGAGCAGAGTTCCAAGACGCCCTAAAACTATGCAAGGATGAAGTGCCTGGCCCTGACGACATTTGCTGCCAGACGCTAAGGCATGCTCATCCTTCTGCCACTGCATTCCTTCTTAGCTCATATAATAGAATATGGGGGAAGGGGGTCTTCCCTCCTGTCTGGTCTACTGCATATGTTATCCCCATTCCCTAACCTGGGAAGGATCCAACTTCTTCCGATAACCATCATCCTATTTCATTGACCTGCAACACATGCAAACTCATAGAAAGATTGGTTTCCCGTCTTGTTCCCACGTTGGGGCAACTCCATTCATTTTTTGACTATCAATTTGGTTTTCGTCACCATCACTCTACTGGGGATTTTCTCCTTCGATTGGATCACGACGTTCGTGAGGCATTTGCTTCCAACAAAATGGCCTTGGCGTGTTCTTTGACCTCGAAAATGAGTATGATAGCACGTGGAGGATGGGGGTTTTACGAAGTCTTCATTCCTTGGGCCTTAGGGGCAACTTTTCCTCTTCCTTCAGTTATTAATGTCGGATCGTTCGTTTCAGGCCCGTTGTGGTATACCACACTATCGAGACGTTTTGTCCTGGACGAAGGGATACCGCAGGGCAGTGCTATGAGCGTGTTGCTTTTCACAATAAGTTTCAATGAAATGGTCGATTCCATCCCAACCTAAACGCTGCTCCATCTATGTTGACGATCTTGCCCTGTACATCACTGAAGCAAATCTTCCTTGTATACTTCAGCTCGCCGTCGATATTGTTTCCTCCTAGTGTTCTGCACTTGGGTTTACACTCTCGACGTCGAAAACTACAGCGGCGATTTTCCGAAAAAATCCCCGTCGTAGGGGTCACATACAATCGCTTCCTATATTACACCTCTATGGCTACCCCATCCGTGTGGAGCCGATGGGGAGGTTTCAGGGTTTGCTGCTCGATGAGCGCCTCACGTACCTCCCTCACATCACTCTCCTCAAAGGTAGTTGCCGCCGCTCCTTAGATATCTTACGGCACCTCACCTCTAAGACTTAGAGTGCGGACAGAAACACCATGCTTCACCTTTACATCATGCTGGTACGGGCAAAACTAGACTATGATTGTTCCATATATGGGGAGATCTTCCGGTCTTACCTCCGTCTTCTTGACCCCATTCTGACAGAAGGTTTGAGAATATTCACGAGAGAATTTCGTTCCTCTCCTTGGGAAAGTCTGGATGTGGACGCCCCTTTCCCTACGAAGGGAGCAGCTCATGTGCTCATTATTCCTCCATATTCAGGTTCCTACCTCATCGACCTTGACATCTATAATACAGCTCATTCATCATAACCCTTCTTACCGGCCATTTGCTGGGGTTGTTAATTCCATTTTCGCTTTCCTTGACCTCTTGCTCTCTGCAACGGGATCATTCTTCCACAAAATCAGAGGCACACCCTGTGCAGTTAAGGGATTCATTTCTGTACCATGAGAAAGTCCATAGCGACTCTATAGCAGTTTACACCGATGTTTTCAAGACGGAAGAAGGGGTGGGGGCTTCGGCTGTGTTTCCGGACATCACTGTATCCCACACCCTTCCACCTTATTCGTATATTTTTTCAGCCAAACTGATAGCGGTGTCCAGAATCAGTCCCATCACCGGTGAGGGTAACTATACCATCTTTACCAATCTTTATCAATACCTAGGGGTTTCCTCTCTGGCTAGCAAACATGTTGGGCGGAGGGTGCTCGTGGCGCCAAACTACGGAACGTCAAACCCGTTATTGAACGGTGGTCATCATCTAGTAGAAGGAATTGCTTCCTGGAGGTGGTACTGGATCGATTACGTCTGGGTCATACCAATCTCATCCCTGGAGTTCTTAAGACGCAGGGGTATCCCTTACCTGCCCTTTTTGCTCCTCCATTTGTCATCTTACATCATTCATTTCTTTGTGAGTTGCGAGGCCATCTCGACCCTTAGAAGCAGGTTCTTCCGTGATGTGCTCATTATACCTCTCCAGCATCGTCCTCCGCACATCTTATCCGAATCTTCTCATTTTCGTAGTGATCGTTTTTTGCCTTCCTATTGGAACTGAACATCTTGAAAAAGATCTAACCATCTCAGCTCAATTCATATTTCGCTGGGTTAGGAATTTCCCTGTCGTTAGTTTACTAACACGGTATAGCCGCATTCATGTGTGTTGTGGAGGTCCCTGTATATCCACTCTAAAAAAAAAAAAGTTACTATAAGAATAAAAATTGTTCGTAAAATCAATAAAGAGAGCAAATAATTGCTCAATAGGCTTTTATTTGCTCTCATTGCGCGTCAAAAGATCCACTTACTTTCGGAATCAATTCCTGAGAGAACTTCGTCTCACAGCTGTTTCAATTTAATATATATCATCATCACCCACCTTCTCTTCCCAATACTGGGGGTAAGGTGCGTAGATTGCATTGGAAACAGAAAAACAGTAGAAGATGACGCAAGTCGAAAAGAAAGCTCAGCCTTACAGCCCCCTTTATACCTTTTAGTGAGAAGTCTCTAATGCAGAAGTACTTTCCATCTCTTTTGCACCCCTGCTCTTCAGTTGCCCCAGTTAAGCATTCATTCCTCCATCACATAGATACCACAGGTCCTCCGACCTTTGCACGCGCTCGCCGTCTCACCCCGGAGAAGCTGAAGATCACTCACGCCGAGTCTGATCACATGCTTCGAATGGAATCGTTCGACCTTCTAAGAGCAGTTGGGCTGCACCCTTACACCTTTTCCCTAAAGCTACCCCTGGGAACTAGCGCCCCTGTGGAGATCTTAGGGCTCTCAACGCGATCGCTATCCCGTCCCTTACATTTCACATTCAGTCTTTCACGTCTCACCTCAATGGTGCAACAATATTTTTCAAGATCGATCTGGTCAGCACCTATCACCAGATCCCTGTAGCACCCGAGGACGTTAACAAGACTGCTGTGATTACATCTTGAGAACCCATTTCGGTTTATGGAGTGATGTCCAAACCTTCCAGTGGTTCATTGACACTGTCTTGCGAGGGCTACCATTCTGTTAGGCCTACATCGACGACCTGCTCATAGATTCCAACTCCGTTCATCACAAGGAGCACCTTTCTGCTATCTTCTCCAGACTAGAGGAATACGGCATCTACATCAGCCCAGAGAAGGCCCTTATCGGTGTACCCTCTCTCACGTTTCTTGGCCACGCAGTCTCTTCTGAAGGTGTTCGCCCCTCCAGGAGCGTATAGATGCTATTCGTGCTTTTCCTTCACCCAAGAAGCAGAAGTAACTGAAGCAGTTCATCGGGATACTGAACTACTACCATCTCTTTCTACCTGCAGCAGATGCTCTCACAGAGATTCTCCGCCCGAAGAAAAGAGGTCTCTCGGTCAAGGCAGAGTGAACGGAAGAAGTTCGCATTGCTTTCACTTCTGCAAAAGACGCACTCGCGGACGCCACTCTCCTTGTCCACCCATAGGACTCTGCAGCAACTTGCGTTCAAGTTGATGCCTCCGATTTCAGGGTCGGAGGCGTCCGGCAGCAACACCTGAATGGTTCTTGGTCTCCTCTTGCCTTCTTCTCGAAGCTACAGCCTTCTGAAACTCGCTACAGCACCTTCAGCAAAGAACTGCTGGCAATCTACCTGGTAGTCAAACACTTCAGATACTTTCTGGAAGGCCATAATTTCATATTCTCACCGATCACCTTCGCTATGGCATCTCGAAATGAATGACTCGCCGAGAGATGCTCGTCATTTGGAATATGTTTCACAGTTTACGACAGACATTCGTCACGTCCCAGGTATGGATAATCTCACTGCTGATGCACTTTCACGCATCGAGATCACCTCCATATCTTCACTCACCAGTATCAATTACGAGGACACGGCAACTGCAGTCATCAGAAGAACCATCTCTTCCCCAGGACTATTCTCTGCAACTCGGGCGGATTTCTTTTCCAGGCATTCAGAAGAAACTCCTCTGACATGTCTACTGGTGCTTCCCGTCCTTTCGTTCCTTCTGCTTTCAGCAAACCTGTTTTTCTTGCTATTCACTTCCTTTCTCTCCCGGTATCGCGGCCTCTCAAAAGCTGGTTACAGCCCATTTTGTGTGGCCCGGTGTGCGAAAGTGGACTTGTGAATGTCTTCCTCGTCAGCGTTCTAAGGTGCACCGACATACAGCAGTCCGTCTAGGGGTTTCTCGCCTCTGGAGAACGTTTTAAGAAAGTGCATATCGACATTGTTTGCCTCGTTCCTCCTCCTGATGGGCATCAACATACCCTTACATGTTTCGATCGCTACACGCGCTGGCCGGAAACCATTCCTCTCAAAACCGCCACTGCCGAAGTCATAGCTAAAGCTTTCATGACTCAATGGATTGCGCGTTTCGGCATACCTATTACACTGATCACGGATCAAAGTAGACAATCTGAATCTTTCCTTTGGAGAGCTTCCTGGGTTCTGAGCTCATCAGGACCATCATCTTTCATCCAGCTTCAAATAGGATCATAGAAAGATTTCACCGCCAGCTTATGGCATCTTTGGCCGCTCACCCCAGCATGAGCAATGGACTAAGGCTCTTCCTTTTGTACATCCGCTTCGCCCTAAAGGGAGATCTTCAATGCACAGCCTCAGAACTAGTTTATTGCTCTCCCTTACTCTTGCCAGGTGAATCTTTCCCTTCACCTTCGTCGGATCCCGTCTCCTACCTCACCCGTTTGAAGAGCTGTGCGGTGTCGTGGAGACCATCACCTTATAGACACCAGACATTCCACTCTTTTGTTCAGAGAGAACTGGCCACATATGATCATGTCACGACGCTCACAAGACTGCTGCTCTACAGCCTCCGTATGATGGCTCGTTTAAGGTCTTGAGCAGGGCAGTGAAATTCTTCACCATTCAACTGAAGCTCTCCCTTTCATTATGCTTGGCATTCTATCCGCTGTTAAAGAGGATCTGCACTGTTCTGCTGCTGAATTGGTGTATGGTTCTCCTCCTCGTCTTCCCTAGTGAATTCTTCCACAGTCTTTCTCCTCTTCTACTGCTGACCCGCTTGAGGCGCTGTTGCTTCCTCGTGGAGACTGACCCTTCTCGTCCACACAAAGTGCATTCCTACATCCAAAGACTTTTCTTCCTGCACTCATGTCTTTGTCTTCGACATGACTCCCACCGCATCGCTCTCCAACCTAAGTACGATAGACCTTTTCCTGTGGTGCTTAGGAAGGAGAAATTCTTCACGATACAACGTCCCACACTCACAGAAGTCGATTCAATCGACCGCCTTAAGCCTGCCTTCTTTGAAGCGAATCCACTTCCTGTTCTTGATCCTAATTTTTTACCTATTGTTTTAATTTCTCCTCCTTCAGCTCCTTCTTTTCACATTCTTATTTCTCCTCCGGCATCTCTACCACCTCCTTCTCCTGATCCTCTTCCACCTGCTTCTCCTCAGATAACATCGCCAATGCGATCGGCTTCGACTCCACCGATACGGTCATCGTCATTTTTGCTTCCCACAAGAATTCC
>JABUQX010079362.1:0-10000 GCA_015478945.1 Trachelipus rathkii | reverse complement strand
CAACATAACTTTAATAAACTTCCTTGTTAGGCTGATAAGTGGCAAATGAATTTCAAATGCAAGAAATGTATAGTATTTCATACTGATGACTCAAATAAGGATTTTAATTATGACATGGATGGGAAATGGCTGAAGTCTGTAGGTTAAAAAAGGGTGTGATTATTATTGGTACCAATTTGAAAGTGTCAGAACAACATTTAGAGGTTATAAACATAACTAACAAAATGTTTTAAGTATTATAAACGGTTTTGCTGCTTAATAAAGGTAATGAGGTAGCTCTATAAATGTTAAATTGTCAATTTACTAGAAAGTCCTTACCTAAGAAAGGACATCGATATGCTCCAAGAAATGCAACGCACAGCAACAAGTAGGATCTGTAATTTGGAATGCAAGATTTTTGATATTCGATTAATCGGACTGGGTAGTTTTCTGTGGAAATGAATTTCATAGAGGGAATATTTTTCAGATTTAAACAATTTACACTCTCTCGACTCTGTTAAGGAGAGCAAGTTTTTCATACTAGATCATGATTGTCGTAATATGAAAAAAAAATATTTAGTTCATATTTGAAAAACCACCTCTTTAGTAACTAGTTTTTTGGAATGGTTTGAGTCAGGATGTGGTTGGATAGGTATATGAATGATTTGGGCACGATTAACATATGCAATGCTCTTTTTATATTTTTGTTTAATTGGGGACCTTACCTTGGTTTAAAAAAAAGTGAAAAACTAACTTTCTTAGTGGTTTGTGGGAATTGGTTACATTATTTGTATTGTATCTTTCTCTTTAATTTAAATTTAATGTTCAAAGTCCTAGGGGCCGGTTGTAATGATGATAAATATATAGGAACTGATGGCTGGCTAATTGTTTTAGGTAGTATTTTCTTTGAGCTTGAATTGCGTGTTTTGAAAGGCAGAATGGGACAGTGGCTTCTTACCGTCTCTGATTTTTTTATGTTCTTAAATAATTGAAGAAGACTTGTAGCAGCTGGGATGGACAATTGGACAATAGGTAAATAATCTTGCAGGTGATCGACAAGAATGAACAAAAAAAATCACAAATAGTCATATTTCCTACTAAAACATACAGCGAAATATAGACAAGTCATGATCGTTACATTAACAAATATAGCCTTAAAACAATAAACAATGGGAAAATGAAAGACTAAACGTACATAATGAATTATTTTCTTAAAACTTTCTACAGAAACTTAAAGTACATAAATTCAAAATATACATAAGGGAAATAAAAAGAAATACTTATTGTAATGGTTACAATTGACTTATAATTACTTTTCTTCCATTGACATTTCAAAGTGAATTGCACAAACTTCCAAAAACAATTCATTAATCTCCTCTTTGCTCATGGATGGCATTCCTTCATAAGCAAGAGCCGTTTTAATAAGATTTAGAGTAAAACCTGGATCTTTACCAACTGATGCTTTAGCAATGTCCATTAAATTAAATCCTTTTTCCTTAGGTGGATTTTTAGCATACTTAATAAGCTTCTGAGTCCATTCAACTCCCTTGATAAGTTTTGGTAGTTGTGAAGATGGGCAAGTACTTTGTAAGGAAATCATTTTCTCAATGACCATCTTAATCAACTTCAAATTTTCTTCATCTGTTATTACCCTTAACCCTTTGCTCGTCGTCGCACCGGATTCTATTGCAGAATTTATAATAGCAACAATAGCTGGTCCTAACATTCCAAGTTTTGAACTTAATTCTTTCAATAGTTTTAAAGTATTTTCGATAGAAAATGTGTCCCGAGATGCTGATGCCCCCATTTGAGGTGAACTTCCTCTAGTCTTTTCAAGACTTCTGGGTTTAGCTATATTCATAAATTCTTCTTCCATTTCCTTAGTCTTACTATCAATTTCAGCTTCTTTCAGCTCGTTCACTTTCTGTACCCAAAACATAATCCATACACCTTCCTTGTGATCTTCTTTGGTATTCATTCCATACTGTTTATAATACTCTGACAAAAACTCTTCGTAATAGATTTCGTAATTTGGATGTAGTTCTGGGAATGCCTTGTATGCCTTAAATTCCTCCTCAACTGAATCGCGTAATGAAGCTTTTGTTGCCACAAATTTTCGGTACATCTCCTCACCTAGAGTGTTCACGCTGAAAAATTAAGAAAAACTTATAAAATGAACTTTAAACAAAGACCTGAAACATAATTAACTTAAAAGATATGAGTAAGAATAACCTCCAAATAAAAGAGTGGCCTGAAGAAGAAAAATAAAACCTTTACAAATAAAAGTTTATTTTCCGGTTAAATTAGACATGCATATCAAATGCTTTTGATATTTAAATCTTACTTACATTTACAAATTCAAGCTTGTAACTAAACAACTTTATATGAAACAACTGATATGAAATTTAGATATGTAATTTATTTCAAAGGGGAATTACCGAAGAAATCTTGAATGTCACAATTTACATTTTTATATTATCGCAACTAATAGGTTCAAATGAAGGGAACATAAAAAAAGTGAGAAAGTTTAGCACATCTGCAAGATGCGCCATGTGAAGTCTGTTAGAAACGAATACCGAAATTTAAATCAATGCTGAAGTAGTTTACAGCTATATTGCTAATATACCCCCCCCCCAAAAAAAAAAAAAAATAAATAAATAAATAAATAAATAAATAAAGCTTAGAGCGGAAAAAGAAAAAGCTAAAAACAGCATCTAACAGCAGATGAGTAGAACTTATAAAACAGACAAGAAAATAAAATACATTCCCCCCGCTCATAATATACAAAAAAAAAAAAAAAATGTTTCTTCAAAATGATGAGATTAAGAACGCACAGACAACTTTAAATTTCTTCGATTTGAAAAACATTTTAACCGATACTGAAGTAAGGTTTGGAGATACTCAAGAAATTTTAAAAGCTCCATAATTTGGGTCTAAAATTGACACTACTAAAATAAGATAATATGACACTTGAATTTATAGTTCAAGATAGTTAAAATCAACGTTTCAAAAAAATGGATTCTCAGCAGTAGTACTAAAGTAACACTAAACATTTAAGTTAAAAATGTGATCGAATCTGTATGTCGTAAAAATTCATTTATGAGATTTAACAAACTATACAGGTAAAAAGTTAAAATCTCTCTCTCTCTTCAATATCTTGAAAAAGATTGCAGAAATGTTTTTCTCTAAATTTTTGGTAATCTAAGAAATTTCCCTGGTTTCAATCACCTGGAAGAGTCTCAAATTAAGGACAAATGAGAAAATGAAATTTGAAGAGAAAAAAGTATTCATGAATAGTTGCAAGGTTTCAGCTTCAAAAATTTTTTTATAGGCAATATTTACATTATAGCATATATATCGAACAATCATTTACATTTCCATACACATCTAACCTAATCCCATTATGTTGCAGATTTTAATTTAGTCTTTTTGAAACCTATTTGTGGCCTTGGCTAGAGTCCCTGAGATGATCAGGTATAGGGCAGGATTTTTGTTTCCTCATGAAGGTGCTGGATAGGTGTGGTTTTTGTGCAGCATGTTATAATTCGTAAGGTTGAATTTTGAACTCTTTGTAATTTTTCCTATATTATAGAGGGAGCAGGAACTGGGTACCTGACTTGGGATGCATAGTTAGTTGTATGCTGTGTTGAGGGTAGTTAATTTGTAACTGAAGTCACTTAGAGCAAGAGTGCCTAAACTGTTTTCCTGATTGAAGAGTTTGGTCGTGTGATTTGTGTGTGTGGAAAAGGTGTAATGTGTGGCGAAGGTAAGGTCGAGAATGTTTGATTAGAGGTATTAGGACAGTGTTTAGTTTAGTTTTTTAGTTTTTTTTTTTTTAGTTGTCACCACCAATCACGGGCAGAGCCCTATTCAAGGAGGGGTGTAGTTCACACAAAAGTTCACCCACTAGCGTAAATTACGCAGATGAGCACAGACGCAGGCTTTAAAGTGAGGGAGATTAAATACAGCAGGAAACACAGAAGATGGAAGAGAATTCCACAGAACAGAAGTGGCAGGAAAGGAAGCACCACAGCGAACTAGCCTGGAGTTACCAATATCAACACAAAACTCGTGCGCAGACAGAACACCCCTTGTGCTACGAGGGCGTCGTAAAGGTGGTGGTACGCGAGTGGTAAGTTCCCTCGAGCACTTGAATAGAGATAAAGCACCAACATCGCGCCGCAAAGATAGAGGGTCAAGTGAGCTGGAAGGTACAGAACAGTTTATAAGCCTTTTGGCCTTTGACTCGACCCTGTCCAAAAGCCGGGTGAAACCAGAGGCCCCCCCCCCCCCCCCCAGATATGAGAGCAGTACTCCATACAAGGGCGGATAAGACCCTTGTATAGCTGGAGTAACTGAGAAGAGGAAAAAAAAAGTCTCGCAGTCTAAACAGAACTCCCAGTTTCTTTGAGGCCGCCCTAGCAACCATTGTGATGTGAGGTTTCCAAGACATTTTTTGTTTATGTTAAGCCCAAGGATGTTTATATTGTCAACAGGAGAGACGAGAGAACCGTCGAAAGAGATAGGAAAGTTAGAAGGTGTTTTAGAGAGTGAGATTTGTAGAAGTTGAGTTTTTAAAGAATTGAATTTCACAAGGTTAAGACGACCCCACCCGGAAATCCTATCCATCCTATTTCAGGATGAAAAGAAGATTGGTGTCTATCTATAGTAATTAGAATAATTGAGGATTTTTCTGGTGATGCTGTTATTTTATTTGGGTTGAGCCACATTTAGAGTTATAAGATGTAGATTTGTGCAAATCTGGTAGATGTGAGTGTGGTTGTGCTTTGTGTCATGATGATTATGTCGTCAGCGTATGTTATGAGTTTTGTGGTTAGGGATAGTCTGGTTGGCTGCAAATAGATTGAAGAGGAGAGGATACAAAATGGATCAGTGCGGGACACTTTCTAAATACATGGGCTATGCAGTTTGATAGAAAATTTGAGATCTAATTTATGTCAAGTTGGGTATTTGGGTGTCTAGGATTTTCTGTAGGAGATATACCTGAGGAATGAGGATTGTGTTGAATCCTTTGTTTATGCCTATAGCTAAGATTGGTTCTGTGAGGTGACGTGGTTTTAGATAGAGGATAGAGCAGAAGTGGTTATATATATATATTTTCTTTTCTTATATATATAATATATAATATATATATATATATATATATTATTATATATAATAGATATATATATTTATATATATTATTATATATATTATATATATTATATAATAATTATATATATATTCCCTCTTGAAAGAACACAGAATACCACAATTAAAACTATGAAAGAACATCTTTAAACACTGTCTACTGCTTTGGAATGACCGAAAAGTAAATGAAGAGAGAAGAGAGAGAGAGAAGAGAGAGAGAGAGAGAGAGAGAGAGAGAGAGAGAGAAGAGAGAGAGGAGAGAAAGGGTTTGCACAGAATATAGATACCGAAAAGGGAAGTGCTTGAAAATCAAAAGCTGTTTGCGCAGCTCGACGTCCGAAGACTTTCAAGTATTTTTTAACTTTACAAAAAAATTCACAGTATGCAAAAGGCAGAAGACTAAATCAGAGTAAGAAAAAAGTGACGGGTAGTGCCCTGCTTTTCGAATCATACTTCCATAACTTCTCCTCCGAGTCAGAGATAAGATTAGAAGAATTCAGATATTTCCAAATCTTATGATAAGAATATTGGATCCTCCCCTGAATATGATCCGAAAGCTTTTTAGAATAACGGAGGTTGATATAAAGAGATAATTAGGTTAAAGGGTTTCCCCATTTTTGGTTGAGGTTGATGAATAAGCGCACATTTCCAACAGGAACGGAAAGTATTAGTGGAGGCAAAGACGAAATAGTTTACCATAGGAAAAGGTGCAAACTGAAAATCATCAGGACGATCTGCCTTCTTATTATTAAGCAAAGAGAGAGTAGAAATAATATCTTTAAAAGAATTGTAATGTTAGTGAGGTGGAGGAGGAGGAATAGCTTCGGAATTTCTTAATGTGGAATTAGTGCAAAGGTTTTAGAGAAGAGTTCATCTTTAGCGGAAGGTAAAGCAGCAATTGTATTGTTGGATGGAACTAGAGAAGGAAAAGAGAAAGAAGCGAAATGAGAGTTAACAAATATTTTTTTTGAAATCGAAGAAGAAAAAAGTGTGAGAAAAAGGAACATAAAGATCATTAAATTAAAGCAATAATCCTTATAAGGAAATCAGAGAATTATGCAACTAATTAGCAGCATCAAAGTGTCAAAAATGTTTAGTCGCGGTATGTGAGGGTCTTACCTGCGGAATACTAAAAGAGACAGAATGGATATATAGATGAGAAGGTAATCAGAGGAACACAGAGGTGGAAAGAGTTTAACAGTATAAGGAAAAGAAACAGAAGTTAAGAGGGGAATGCTGGATTTGAGTTTATCTCCAAAGGAATAAGGGATACGGATGGGGATCTGGATCATCTGCTGATGGTTATTCTGAATAAAGAATTGAAGGAAGTTAACCGTCAACACCTTCAGAACTAGAAGGAAATAATTTCCGGTGGTGAACATTAAAACCACCCAAAATAATGATTTCAGATTTTGACAATGGTTTTTTTCGAGCTCTGTCTCAAAACCAGAAAAACATATAATTTTCTTAAATATCAGCCTATCTTCACCAAATAGGTAGCAAATTGCAGCTTTTTGTCACCCCTTAAACGTTGATTTTTTTTCTGTCTATTGATTTTCTTTGTATTTCACCTGAGGAAAAACTATGTTTCAGACATTTTGTTGTTCTTCTCCTACAATTTTTTATCAAAATGAATTGAAACTTGAGATATACAAATATGATTCTATTATCTAAAACATTATAACTCAGATTTTTAATATCTGCCACAAAATTACAGAAATACTCGAATTTCATTCTCAACTGAAAATGGTTTTCGAAAATGAAAAATTCAATAAATTTTTTCTGCTAATCCCATCAACATGAAATTTTCAGAGAATATATAATTGTGGAAGATACACCTTTTTATTTAGATATTTATTTCATTTTATTTATTTTTTACATCAATAGGATAATAAAAATTTTAACATCGAAATAGTTTTAAAAATTTGATACGGTGCGGTTGGTAATGGATCCTTTCAACATTTGCCCATAGCTACGAACAAACAGAGGACATTGTATCCACGTGCACGGTGTTGCATGTTATTAGGATTCTCTGTATAGTGCCATTTCTCGCAGAAAAAGTGTAGTTATTTACTATATATATTGTTATTCTATATATATTTTTCTAATATATTTATATATTATTTTTTTAGTGTTTTGGTAATTGTTACCCAGAGGGTTGTCATCCCCGATTTTTATGAAAATCAAAATCACAGGATATACTCTAAAAAAAATAATAAGTAAAGAAAAATGAAAACGAAAATCGTCCGCTCTCTTTAGCAAAAAAACGTTGCAAGCTCAAAGTTGTAAAAAACGCCATAGAAAATTGTATTAAAAAAAAAAAAAATATTTTTTTTTTTTTGTGAAATTTCCACAGATATACTCTAAAAAAAATAATAAATGAAGTTAAGTGAAAAACAAAAATCGGCAGTCTCTTAAGGAAAAAAAGTTTCATACAGCCTCTGAAAGTTTTAAAAATTTCCATAGACTTTATCGTATAATAAAAATTAGTGGGCCTCTGTGCTCGTTTTAGGGCCATCCTATCAGGTTATGATAAGATTTATGTGTATAATTTTTAGAACGATACTTCGAGACACTATTCGCGACACATTCGCGAAAAAAAATTTGCGCCACATGCTAAAATACGCCACGCATCATATTTAATAAAGGACAACTATAAAGGACAGCTAAAATTATCTATATATATATATGGACAAATATATAAAATCATTAGTAAATATAAATATTTAATACATTAGAAAATATATAATAATATATAAATATATAAATAAATAGTAATATATAATAAATTAGGTAAATAATAAGTAAATAAATAATTAATTAGATAAATAAATAAATAATTAAGTAGAAAATAAATAATAAATAAATATATAATAAATTAAGTAAATAATAAGTAAATAAATAATAATTAATTAAATAATAAATAATTCAGTAGAAAATAAATAAATAAATAATAATAAAAAAATATTAAATAAATGAGTAAATAAATAATAAATTAAAAATAATAAATAAATAATTAAATTAAAATAAATAAATAATAAATAAATAAAAATAATAATAAATAAAAAAAATTATAAATTAATAAATTATAAATAAATAATTAAATAAATAAATAATAAATAAATAACAAATAATAAATAAATGAGTAAATAAATAATAAATTAAAAATAATATATAATAATTAAATAAATAATAAATAATAAATAAAATAAAAAATAAATAAAAAAAATAATAAATTATAAATAATAAATAAATAATTAAAAAATAAATAATAAATAAATAAGTAAATAAGAAATAATAATAATTATAATAATAATAAATGCATAAGACAAATAATACATACATAAATAGAAAAAAGATAAAAATAAAAAAATAATAAATTATAAATAATAAATAATAATTAAATAATAAATATAGCTATTAAACAAATAAGTAAATAAGAAATAACATACTACATTAAAATAAGAGTCATAAACAAGCAAAACTAGTCAATAAAAAATAATTAAAAAATAAATTATATAAATAATAATATAAATAAATAAGCAAATAATACAATAAATAGTAAATAAATAATAAATTATAAATGAATAAAAAATAAATCAATTAATAAATTATAAATAATAAATAAATAATTAAATAAATAAATAATAAATAAATAAATAAATCAAAAAAACTAATAAAATTTAAATAATAATAAATAAACAAGGAGAGATTAAAGAATTAAAAATAAAAATAATATTATTTTTTTTCGGATGTTTTGAATATCGTTCTAAAATTATACACATGCATAATGTAATGCCCTTCCTACATACCTATTTTGGGTATATAAAAACATAATCGTAAGACATCCAAACACCCTGTTCCTTTTAAATGGGACACGCTCTCTTTAATTAAAAGTAGAATTTAGAGTGACTGTAGTTCCTGGTTTAAAGTTACTCGAGTTGCTTTAGTTACTGTATAATCAAATTCCATAAATCATCCTCATTTAGACCGCCTCCTACATACCTATTTTTTGGTTATATAATAAACAAATCGGTAAGACATCAAACACCCTGTTCCTTTTAATTGGGACACGCTCTCTTTAATTAAAGTATAATTAGAGTGACTGAGTTCCTGGTTTAAAAGTTACTTGAGATTCATATAGGTTACTGAAATCAAATTTCCATAAATCAATCCCTCATTTAGACCCTTCCTACATACCTATTTTGGTATATAAAAACATAATCGTAAGACATCCAAACACCCTGTTCCTTTATCTGGGAACCTCTCTTTAATTAAGTATAATTAGAGTGACTGATTTCCTGGTTTAAAGGTTACTTGAGATTCATATTGGTTACTGAAATCATTTCATAAATAAGCCCTCATTTGACCTTCTACATACCTATTTTGGGGTATCATATAATACATAATAGTAAGACATCCAAACACCATGTTCCTTTTAATTGGGACAGGCTCTCTATAATTAAAGTATAATTAGAGTGACTAAGTTCGTGGTTTAAAAGTTACTTGAGATTCATATTGGTTACTGTAATCAAATTTCCATAAATCAATCCGTCATTTAGACCCTTCTTACATATCTATTTTGGGTATATAAAAACATAATCGCAAGACATCCAGACACCCTGTTCCTCTTATTTGGGACACGCTCTCTTTAATTAAAGTATAATTAGAGTGACTGAGTTCGTGGTTTAAAAGTTACTTGAGTTGCAATTTAGTTACTGTAAATCAATTTCCATAAATCAATATGTCATTTAGACCCTTCTTAATATCTATTTTGGGTATATAAAAACATAATCCCAAGACATCCAGACACCCTGTTCCTCTTATTTGGGACACGCTCTCTTTAATTAAAGTATAATTAGAGTGACTA
>JABUQX010079361.1:12500-32583 GCA_015478945.1 Trachelipus rathkii | reverse complement strand
CAGTATTTACTGTTGTTTGGCCAGAGAAGAGACATGAGTCAAATTAATGTATTGGCAACTCAAATGTTTTCCCTTCAAAGGAAAGAGTTCTTAAAAGTATATAAAGAGGTTACTTCGATCCCCCACGGTTATTTGATGTGTGAACTTCACCCAAAAAACACGCACAGAGTGCTGCTCCGTACCAACATTCTGCCCTATGAGATAGAAACTGTATACATACCTGAATAATGAGTGCTCTAGTTGCAAAGTATTTACCTCTTATAAAAAAATTTAAAAAGTTGAAACCATCTGAAAAACGTAAACTAATTAGTGAGGATGAGAAATTCATCCAGTGTGTATGTGAAGTCTGTTTAAATCTTATAAAAGGAAATGTTCCTTTAAACAGACCTCAGAAGGTAAAGCTACGTCGTTATAGAAACATCATTAAAAAAACTCTCCCTCAACATTAAAAATTTGAAAAATAAAAAGAAGTTACTACAGAGAGGAGGAGGAGTATTCCTGCCATTACTCTTCTCCGTTATAGCTCCCCTGATAACTAAGTGGTTGTCCCCATAATGAAGAAGGTTGCTGTACTTCCATATAATGAGTATGAGAAAATGAAGTATAATAATACAGCATTTGTACAGAATTCAGTTCCTCAGATTCATCATTCACAACCTCAATATGGCCAGTTATTGCCGCACACTGTGCAAAATCCCCAATCACAGTTTCATCATTCACAGCCCCCATACACGCAAATATTACAGCCCAATGCATTGACATTACAACCTCTTTCACATCAGCAGCAACAGTTGCACCAACAGAATCCTTATATTGTGAACGATCATTTTCTTTCCAGCAGCCTCTACCTCCTAGCTTATATGATCCTAAAGTTGAACAGATAACCAAATATGAGAAAGAAGTGTACAGGATATTAAATTCAGACGTTAACATCCATGAGAAACGCCTCTTATACCAGGATGCCATACAAAAATTGATAGATCTTAAAGACTTGCATCTACATCCATCCCTACGTATTCCGCTAACCGATAATGTAGATATTCCTAATGAAGTAAAACTTGAAGTGAAAAATGAAGATAAATTTAAAAATATCCTTGAGGAGAGCTTACCTAATAGAGTGCGTAAATCAGGAATAGCTTTATATAATATTTTAAAAGACCAATTAACTTTGAATGAAGCAGGGCAGATCGTAATTGATGAGAAATAGTTAAAGGATCAAAAAATTATTGTGACTTGATAGCGTGATCTCTCACGTTAACTGGAAGAAAGCCCTGTTAAAAGGATGGATATGATATCAAAACAAGAACTTCAGACTATTAATTTTCCCAGAAGTTTAATCTTAAATACAACGCGATTAGCAGACTTAGATAATATCCCCGTTACGCCAAGACCTGATTCAAGTCCATCAGGCACTTCTTACGCATCAGATAAATTTAAACGTGTTACCAGAGGACGAACAAGAAAAACACCTTATAATAGGCATAGTTGGATTAAATAGTAAATTATGCAATTATATATATATATATATATATATATATATATATATATATAATATATATATATATATATATATATATATTATATATATATATTATATACTATATATATTATATATATATATATATATATTAATATATATATTATATTATTAGCTTGTAATTTTTGTGTATAAATAAATGTTATTTAAATCTTTTTCTCTTTCTTTATCCCTTGCGACCTAATATCACATTTTTGTTGACAAAATATATATATATATATATATATATATATATATATATATAATATATTATATATATATATATATAATTATATATATATATAATATATTATATATATATAACGCTTACACGTGTGTCAGTAGACAAACATGGAGGCGAAGGAGGGTAGTTTGATAAGTAGTACTTCAATTCTGAGGGAGCCAAAATAGTTTTGGGGGTGTTCACTAGGTTTGCTTATAAGGTATCCTAATATTGAAGAAAAAAGGTTTAAAAAGCATTATTTGGAGGTGAAGAGGCATGTTACCTCTACTAAAACCTGTTAAGAAAAAAAATTTCCTACACGGAAAACCATATCTCCGCAGCTCGATAGCATATGGCAGTTAGATTTATCGGAAATGATTAAATACAGCTCTTATAATGAAGGTTTTCAATATATACTTTTTACAATTGACGTATACTCTAGATACTTGTGGTTGAGGCCAATAAAAGATAAAAGATCAGCTACAGTCGCCGATGCTGTACTTGAAATTATAGAGGACGAGCGGAGAACACCTAAATCATTTTGGACAGATTCAGGAATGGAATTCAAGGGACGAGAGTTTCAGGAGATGCTCTGGGAGTATGGTATAAGCTATTACAATACATTTTCCGTAAACAAAGCGGCAATAGTTGAAAGAGTCCAACGTACTATTAAAGACGGCATGGGCATAGGTATTTAACTTAAAATGATACTTTGTAAATATTTTGATATATACTGGACTGATCTGGTTATTCTTATAACAGGTCTTACCATAGAACTATAAAGTCAACTCCTTTAGAGATGTCAAAAACTAGAGGACGTATGGCGCATATGGGTGAAAAAGAAAACAAAATAAAAGATAATTCAGGAATAAAGGTAAACGATTATGTAAGAGTTTCTCGAACAGAAGAAAGGTTTAGAAAAGGATATGAATCCGGTTGGACTACGGAGGTTTTTAAAGTTCACAATATCCGACCATTCAGTCGTGATAGTTTAAAGTTATATTATCTGGAAGATTTAAATGGTGAAAAAATAAAAGGCGGATTTTATAAACAGGAAATACAAAAAGTAAGGTTCAATCCTGTAACTCATGAATATAAAATTGAAAAAAATATTAGCTACGAGAGGTAAAGGAAAAAATAAGCAGTTACTTGTGAAATGGAGGGGATATCCTGCCAAGTTTAATACTTATATAAAAGCAAGTGAAGTTAAGAATCATTAATCAGTTGACATTATAATCATGGAGAGTGTAGATCACTTTTATATAACTCTGCCTTCTTCAGCTGGATTTACATCCTGATAATAAACTCGCGGATTTTACAACTGTGTTAATGAATCCTATACAACTTGAAAGAGAGGCATACGAAGTAGGATTATGTGAAATGATATTAAATACGGACATAGAAAATTTACCTCACAATCTATTCTGGATGGGGGTGTACAGAAGTGTAGAATGTGTTGAAACTATATTACAAGTGGAAGATACTCGATATCTGAAAAGGACTACAATTGCCAAAAAGATGAATACGACAACATTTGCTACAAAAGAATACTTCTTTGAAGAATTTACTTTGCGGAGGTCATATTTTAAATCGGTGCCTGCTATTTTTAGTCATTTAAACGTTCTCTTTGATATGAGTATTATGTGTAAGGACTTGGTATACAAAACTGAATTGCGTACCTATGAAGATAAAGTAATAATATCTTTAAGTTCAAAAGTAAATGTAAACCTACGAGACCGGGACATGTTTTTTCTCGAACGATCACCATGGCAGCGTAAACATATTCGTAGACGTGATGCTGAGTTGGATATACTTCATGATATCCCTACTATGTTGAAGAGGGTTATACTATCTGTGGAGAATAACCGCATGACTCCACATGAACTAAAAGATGAAGCAGATCGAGTACTGCATTATACATGTACCCCATCCGAGATGCTCAATCATCCAGGTATGGCTTATGTATATACAAATATAATTGATCATCAATATGTAGGTAATACTAAAGCTCCTTTATTAAGAGTAGTATATTTTCCCAAAGAGAGTAAAGTTATAACATTCCCTAATGTTCATTATCTACCTCTGAATAGATGAAATTTTGACTCTGTACGCGTGCATATAAAAGATGTAGAAGGAAATCCTTTTCCATTTACATACGGTGCATTGTTATGCAAAGTTCATATTAGAAAGAAACAGATGCAGTAATTACAGCATAATGGAATATATATAAGAGGTGTAGTCAGATATATTTTTTCATTCATTAACATACTCTCACAGTGTAAAGATAGTATAAGAAAGATACTCCTGTAATAATGGACGAAGAAAGGGTATTCAGGGGAACAAAAATGCAGAGGGGTATGGCCTTGGTGGATTTTTTGCCAAGCTATGGAGAAGTGCAAGGCCTCTACTCAGGAAAGGCGGGGAATATATAGGTAAAAAAGCTATAAGAACAGGTTTGCATACTATTCAAGATATTGCTGCAGGAAATAATCCTCGTACAGCATTAAAAAGACGTATAGCCGATGTTTCAGATGAAATGTTGGATGATGTTAAGCGTAAAATAAGACGTAAAATGTCAGGACAAGGTCGAGGGATCAAGAAGATTGTCATAAAGAAAAAGACTAAGCGGAAAAAACCTCTAAAGAAGAAATGTATTGATGTATTTGCTATTTAATTACTATCTGATAACTTTTATACGATGCGTGTATATAAGTAAGGTTTTTCATGAAAATGTTCATTATACGTCCAGAGTTCGCACATGCAAGATGCATTTCCTTCATCCTTCTAGTCCTGATTGTTGTAAGAGTGAATTGGACCTCTCCTGCTATCATTACATCACAGATTAGCGTTAGCGAGTCCAACTTTATCAGTATTAATCCTCTGCATTCAATTACCAATACAGATGTTCCTCTAGAGTTCAATATTCCAGGCACTTCTGATCAATACCTAGACCCCTCTAATGTGTTTTTATATGTAAAAACGAAATTGACAAAACCTGATGGTACAGATCTTCCTACGGGTGATGACCATATAGTATATACAGAATCAAATTTCCTGTATACATGTTTCACCCAGGTTGAAGTCTATCTTAACGGAACTTCACTAGGTGCATCAGCGGCTAATTATCCTTATAGAAGCTATATAGAACATTTGTTAAATTATTCAGACGATGCTAAACAATCTCATCTCAAATCATGTGGTTTTTATAGCTTCAAAGATGAAGCTGCACATATAGATAAAGCAGCTAAAGTCATAAATAATACTTATGAATTTTACGGTCGATTAAATGGCGATATCTTCTCTCAAGAAAGACTCATTCTACCATCTGTAGATACTAGAATCATTTTATCACGGTCAAATCCTAAATTTGCTCTTAAAATAAAAAGTAAACCTACTGCTACAGCTGTATGTCCTGAACCTGTTTTCAAACTGTTGGAGGCTTATCTCTATGTCAGAAAAGTGAAATTATCACCACAGCGTCATTTGGAAATTGAAAATTCGCTTTTGAATACTACAGCAAAGTACCCTATTAAGAGAGTTGAAACCAAGATATTTAATTTCACTCAAGGATTATCGAGTATCAATATCCCTAACATTGTGAACGGAAATTTACCACAGAAAGTAATAATAGGGATTGTGGAACATGAAGCCTACTCCGGGAATTATAAAAAGTCACCCTATAAATTCACACCTTTCGGCCTTAGAGGTATCAGTTTACATGTGAATGGACTGCCTCACGGACGTGATAGTATGAAATGTTATACAACGGAGACCTATCTCTCTGTACTCGACCTTTTTACGACTTAATAGCCAATACTGTATCATGTAATGATAGTGGGACAGGCTTAAATCTTGAAGAATACGCAAAGAATAGTAATTTATACGCCTATGATCTTACTGCAGACCTTTCAGCTTGTAACGCCTATCATTTAAACATTTTGAGAAAGGGTACCCTAGGACTAAGTCTCTCTTTTGGAGCGATTCTACAATCACCCATCACTGTAGTGGTCTATCTTGAGCATCCTCAACTCATTGAAATTGACCGAGTACGCAACGTACTTTTGAATTATTAAAGATGAATGAAGAGGAAATAAAATCTGTGTTTAAAAATGAACCTCGCTTTTTAGGAGTGTTTGCTATTAACGAAATAAACTCTGTAAAGTTGGAGAAGGGTTCCTTCTTTTTCATATTCTCTCCACTGCCTCGCCACATCACCTCAACAGGACATTGGATTTCCGTTTATAGAGCCAAAAACGATGCTGTTCACATAATTGATTCTTTGAACTTAAAATTTATATTGAATAATCATTATATTACCTTATTTTTAAAATATAATAATGTAAGCTGTGTAAAAACTATGTCTTACTCTGTTCAACCCTTATATTCCAATTTATGTGGAGTCTATTGTATTTATTTCATTATATGTTTTTTAAATAATGTATGTTTTAATAAACTTGTAAATATATTTGATGCTAAAAATTTGTATGTCAATGATTTTATAGTTTCTGATTATGTAATAAATGCTTTAAAATGAAACGCGATTTTACTTCCCTTAAAACTCGTATATGTAAAATATAGGTTTTTAATAAAATTTCGTACAATTTTATTAAAATAAAATGTTTATATAACAGAAACTCTGTGTGTTTTTTATTCTTACATTACAAATTAAAAATAAAAAAGTATTAAAACAAAAATAAAAAGTATTAAAACAAAAATAAAAAGTATTAAAACAAAAATAAAAAGTATAATAAGAAAACATAATGTTAATAAATATATGAGTTTAAAACAGTAAAGCAGAAAGTTAAAGCAGTAAAGCAGAAAGTTAAAGCAGTAAAGCAGAAAGTTAAAGCAGTAAAGCAGAAAGTTAAAGCAGTAAAGCAGTAAAACAAAAGCATACTAAACCCCTAGGTGTTAGGTAATAACACCTCTATTGATTTACTGATTTACTGCTTTAAGGTATGTAAGTATATGAGTTAAAGCAGTAAAGCAGGAAAGATTTAAAGCAGTAAAGCAGAAAGTTAAAGCAGTAAACATGAGTTAAAGCAGTAAAGCAGTAAAACAAAGCATACTAATCCCCCTAGGTGTTAGGTAATAACACCTCTATTGATTTACTGATGTTACTGCTTTAAGGGTATTGGTAAAGTCATTATGTTTTAATAAATTTCGTACATATTTGTTAGTAAAAAATGAAGTGACTTCAAGTATATTTGAAAAGAAATTCTTTGAATAGTTTACATGATATCTATTTTTCGGTTCGCGCCGGGTATATTGCGTACTGCGGACGACGCGGCGGCGGTACGCGGGAGTATGGCGCCTTTGAGGCGCACGCTGGCGCCGGTTACGCGGGAAATATTTGCGCCGTGTGGGTTGCACGCGGCGGCGGGTACGCGAAATATTGCGCCTGCGGGCGCACGCGGCGGCGGTTACGGCGGAAATATTGCGCCTGCGGGCGCACGCGGCGGCGGGTACGCGGGATATGGCGCTGAGGGCGTACGCTGCGGCGGTTTCGCTTGGGTAGTAACCTGCGGACGCGGACTCTGAAACGTTTGCGGTCACTGTCTCAAATGTGTAGTCTCTTTAGATATATATGTTCAGTCGTGGTATAAAGTGTTAGAAAAATACTAACTCATAGTAGGAAGCATTTTAGCTTGTAATATACACCATTCGATTCCTCATACCTTATAACTAGGGGTAGATACCCATATTAGGGCTATTCTAGGCCAGGGAGGCTAGAAAAGGCTTGAAAAAAGTGGCACTCAGTGGCAAACTAATTTTTGTGGCATACACTTGGCACTATGTGCACTCCACTGGCCTCATGGCACTCCTGGCACTCATTGGCACTCATTGGCACTCACTTTGGCACTCACCTGGCAACTCATCTAATATCATAGCAATAATCATAGAACACTAATTAGAACATCACTAGATATTCTTACGATGTTGATTGGAACCATCAAAAGCCATCAAGTTTATCGTGGCGTCATATTGACCCAATGGTATATGGCCAGGGTCAAGCTGGAAAAATCATGGTCAAACAAGGGTTAAGACATCAAAAAAAGGCTAAGTCCCTAAAGAAGGACAAAAAATTACCGTGGGTCAAAATTGACCCATAGACGACCAAAGGGTTGGTAGTGTGTTTGTGTCCGCTTGTGTATAAGTGTAAATGTAGGTGTCTATGTCTAAGGGTGAGTGTAAGTGTCATAGTGAATGTGTATTAAGTGTCATAGTGAATGTGGTATAAAGTGTGTGTGTGTGTGTGTGTGTGTGTGTGTGTGTGTGTGTGTGTGTGTGTGTGTGTGTAGGTGTTCAAGTTAGGATAGATCCATACATGCGTTCAAGTTAGGAACGAAATATGTGAAGGGTGGGGCACGAGTGGCCAGAAAATTGGCGTGGGCTAAAATTGACCCATGGTATATGGCAAGGTCAAGGCCTAAATATATTCGAAACAACAAGGTTAAGACATCAAAAAAGGGCTAAAGCCCCTAAAGGAAGGACAATTAAATTACCGTGGGTCAAAATTGACCCCTGGAAGGACAAAAAAAATTAACGTGGGTCAAAATTGACCCATGGTATCTGTCAAGCTTTGGAGCAAAGGGGAAGGACAAAAAAAGGTTAAGACATCAAAAAATAGGGCTAAGCCCCTAAATAAGATCAAAAATTACCGTGGGGCAAAAATTGACCATGTTCGGAAAAATTAGGGGGGGCGTTAAAGGGGGCAATACGTACAAACGATTGCTTACGCAACCGGTTTGGCGCAACCCTTCTTCGGAAGGGTTGCCAAAAATCGGGTGCGCGAAAAAATTGGGGTTTGCCAAAAAAATTGAGGGTTGCCAAAAAATTAGGGTTGCCAAAAAATACCGTGGGCCAAAAATGACCCATGGAAGACCAAAGGTTGGTCGAAAAAAGGTCAAGGCCCAAAAAGGTAAAGGCCAAAAAAGGTCAAGGTCAGGTAAAATTCGAGCTCAAAAAAGGTCGTCGCGGTTCAGAAAAGCGTCAAAAAGGGTCACGTGGGTTTTTGGGTTTTTCGGGTGGGTTTTTGGGGGTGGGTTTCGGGTCCAATATGCCGCTCCTACTACTTATATATATATAAGTCAAAAGCATTGCGGTTATGGAAGCAAGAAGCAATGCTTCCTAGTAAATAAAATAATTTCAAAAATTGAAATAATTCAATCTTAAACAATTACATTAATTATTACAATTAATCATTCTATTTTATCATTTTTATTTGATTGTTAATCACATAAATAGTATTGAATACGATGTATTGTTTACCATTCGTTGGTCAGTTGCGATTTTGGTGAGAGAGAGAGAGAGAGAGAGAGAGAGAGAGAGAGAGATGAGAGAGAGAGAAGAGAGAGAGAGAAGAGAGCGAGAGAAAAATAGAGAGAGAAGAGAGAGAGCGTATATGTGACTCATATAATAAGTAATTGCCAAAATTCTTAAAAGCATCCTTTTCCCGCTGAATTACTCTTTTTTTTAACAATAAATCATTAAAAATTAGCTTCTTCCTATTCCAAAAGCACATTTTTTCCGCTTAATATACGAAATTTATTAAAACAATAATTCTTTAAAATATCTAATTTCTACAGAAAAATAAAACACATTTCGTATGTTAAATCAACCTCGAAGGGAAAGCGTTGGTGGGCCTATTTTACCTCCCTGTGTCTGTATGTGACGTTCACTGGAGTGAAATTATCTTTGGCGCATGAAAGAAATTGAAGGGAAAGAAAACATATCAAGCAAATACATGCTTTTTAATAATTATTATTACTATAATTATTAACATTTGGAATAAATATTCAAATTTAATTAATATTTATTTCTATGAAATCAAAAAATGATTAAGTGAATAGTTAAAAAAAAAAAAAAGCATACCTGGAAACTACCTTGTGTAGCAAAGTAACCAATTATATCAATATATATATCTATATATATTATATATACTATATATAAGAATATGCTTAAAATTGATACTATATATATATTATATATATATATATATATATATAATATTATATATAATATATATATATAGTATATATATATATATATATATATATCAAAATGATTTACCATAAGGCTTCACGGACTGCGACGGACCCTCACTGTGTTATCTCGTCAATGTAGGGTTTGTGCACCTTTCTTTCTCGCCTCTGCCAACTCACATTCCTTTCCTTCAAACATTCCTTTCACTGATTCAATTCACTTTTTTATTCCGTTTCCTCAATCTGTCGATTCCCAGCACATTCACTACTGTATATACTTATACCATCCCTTCCTTGACCAAACCATTTTTAAAACGCTTCTTCGTTTAACATCTCTCATTTACGCCACCTTTTTTAACAAACCACTCAAACTCGAAAACACGTTCTTTCCTCAATTTTTAGTCAATTATTGTTCACTCCTAAAACGTTCTTTAAGATTGGTCCATCTGAAACAGATTTTACCTTAGATCTATACCTCTTTTTAAATCCACCACATAACACAGGTAACAATATAACATTAGTCTCATGTAAAAACCGCGGCATTTGAATTCACCCAATATTTAATTGGTACGAGCCACCTTCGTACTACTCATATCTTTTCTTACCATACTCTACTATTTAAATTAATATACTTGCTCTAGTTGCCTAACCATTTCAAAAATGTGATTTCACACTGCGAACTCGCTCCACCAACACCATACATCTTAATCGTTTTTACATTTACTTTTCAAACCCTTCATCAATTTTCTCAAAACTATCTTTAGGATTCTCCACACCAATAAGCAGGGCGCCCTTGACACTATTCCATTTCGATCAGTTTCTAACCGGCCTTTCCTGCCACTTCCAGCCTTTAATTTTTTCATTACCCCATCCATTATACCAAACAAAATAGCACGGAGGACATAACCACATCCCTGCCTCATTCCGATATTAATATTAAACCATTACATTCCCACTCCATTTATTCTTACACATGCTTCACTGTCGTCATACATACTTTTGATTCCATTCAGAAGCCGACCACCAACACCATATATCATTACGCCTGTCATAAAGCTTTCTTATTAATCCTGGTTATTACGCAGTTGCAATCCGCCAAAAAATAAATGGTAGTTTGTTTCTTCTTTCTCATTTGTTTTAATGTAAAAAAATTTATCTACCCACATCCTCTTTTGGATGAGGTCAAAGGAGATTTTACTCTTCACTTCAGCGGGATTCGAACACTGGGCCTCCACGTCGCTGAGTTAAACAGTAACGCGGCGCTCTAGTCCACTTTAGGCCATCCGCATGCACCTTTTTCTTCAGAAGATTCTTCAGCAAACTCCAGACGTCTTTCAAACCCAAAGCTCCAACCCGAGTCCGGTTCCGATTCAGAGAAGTCTTTCCAATCGGTTCTTACAGGTCCTTTTCACTCTTACCACTCTATACAATGCTCCTCCTTCAATCCCTCGGTATCTACCAGATCCACAAAGGCTTTGTTACCCAACTTCCGTTATCCAGTCAATCACAATCTTTCACCGTAAATTTTTGAACATTTCACAGTGTAATTCCATCTATAGCTACTGATTTACCATCATCATTTTCCTTTACTTGGTTACCTCCTCCTACAAATTACCTCATCCCCAAAATACCTATTTCTTCTTAAACCAATCTAACCCACTCACATTCCGATTCAGGTTCTTCACCACTGCCCTGTTAATTCAAATTTTCGTAGTGTTCCCTTCTACACTCTCATTACACCCATCTCGTTCAATCATCGAAAGCTCCCATCCCTATTTATTATCTTTGGGAGATTCCCTTAGCCTCTTTGTCTGTACCCTTTAACACCCTTTTCCAGAAACAGCTGTCTTATTCCCTTGTAAGTCTTCATTCATCCTCCTTCCCAAACTGTTAATTTACCTCTTTTTTTTCCTCCTACGTATTCAACTTTTAGTATTTTTTTTTTAATATATATAATATATATATAATTATTATATATATATATATATATATATATAATATTATATATATATTATATATATATATATATATATATAGTATATACGGTATATAATATATTAAACTGCCATTGTAATTATGTTAACTTCTTAGTAAACAAGTCAAAAACAAATTTCTTATACAAAGGGTGTCCAAAAAACATATTTTTCATAATCAGCTGAGTAGAGCAGATTTAAAAATGTAAAAATTCTCACTTTTTAACAACTTCATCAGGGACACTCTGACAAGGCTGTCTTGTCATTGAGACACAGGCGAAAGATTTCGGTAGATAAACAAATAATTATAAAAGTTTTTGTCATCAAAAAATGTTTCATTGTTTGATACTTCAATTTAAACTTTTTCACTTTCTCTAACCTTTTGAAGAATGTTTCACCTAAATTAATAAAGTTTATAGCACATAATATGAATGAAAGGAAACAACGTTATATATATATATATATATATATATATATATATATATATATCAATATATATATATATTATATTAATAATATATATTATATATATATATATATATATTTTATATATTATATATAATATATTATTATATATATATATATATATATATATAATATATAATATATATATACGGTTATATATATATATAATATATATATATATATATATATATATATAATATTATATATATATATATATATATAAATATATATATATATATTATATATTATATAATATATATATATATAATATATATATATATAATATATATATATATATATATTTAAATATATATATATATAATAATATATTATATATATATATATTATATATATATATATATATATATATATATATATATATTATATATATATATATTTATATCGGTGGACGTACCATCAGATAGGAGGTTCTAAGGCTCAGGGCAACCCAACTATTTGTAGTCTATTAAATTAAAGTCTATAATGAACTGATATATAATCTAAAATTGACAACACATTTGTTAAAAAAAATATTTAAAAGGAATCTTTGTCTCTAGACTAAAAGGGCAAATAGCTCGATTGAGGCTACAACTTCTTCCGCCTCACCACAACAGCGTACAGCAATTGAACGGAGTGATCAGAGCTTCGTATGTAATAAGAAGAACACGTTATTAATATGGTTGAAATTGAGGCAAACCTTTGGCGACGGTCTATGTTGTAATCTACATATATATTATATATAATTATATATATATATATATTATATATATATATATATATATATATATATATATATATATATATATATATATATTTATAATATAAATAATAAATCTAATATATATATATATATATATATATATATATATATATATATATATATAGGGTGAAATTACGGTAGGGAATCCTTGTAAGACAATAGCATGCAGTGTCTTAGAGTGTATGCATCTCTGTAAGAGGCTATTGCAAACCTCCTGCATATCACTTTGCATTAATGGTGGTCTACTTCATACTTACACTCTGTACATTATTTGAAAGTCAAGTGTTTGGCGCCTCTTTTCCTTCGCGGAGGAAAAGAGTGCCAAACAGACAAGGGTTATGATTGGTGCTTGGGTCCTGAAGGGACGCCACCTAATCACGCCCGGGAGTTGAGTAGTGAACCTCATACCGTGAGGATGCCCTACGTAAATTGTTAGATTTAACTAAAGGCCGGCAGGTCTATTTAGGATAGGGAATTAGTGCATTATCTTATTAGTTAGTCTGTGAAATTCATAATAGTGCTAACGTTGATATATGCCCATCTATTACTTATCCATTGTTTAATGAAAATCATCTTTGTATTGTTTATCTAACTATCACAATAAACCAACTACGAGGAAAGTGCTCTAATTACCCCCCTTTCTATGACTGTCGAAGTGATTTCGGCCTAGACGTCATTTTGGTGAACCCCGGAGCGACAGGGGGCTAAACCCCCTAATTGGAGTCAGATACATAATTAATTAGAAAAAAAAAAAAAAATCCGGTTACTTTCTCGTCAGTTCAGTGACGCTTAAATATTGATAGTTAGATAAAGTAAATAAATTATTAGAGTCAAAATTAATAACGTGAAGAAAGTTTCTTATTAACATCATTAAAATAAGAGAATAAAGTCGTTATTACTTCGAAAGCGAAAATTCAAATTCAAGCTCTCGATTTAGGCCTAAAAACAACGCCTAGTTAAGTGACTCAAAACTCAGTCGGTAACAACAAGACCATAGAAAAATGGTATCGACGAAGAAGCTGACTCTTAGGACTCAAACAAAGAAGTCCACAAAAAGAGGGAAGGACCAAACTCCCTCTCCCCAACGCCTTTCCCCCTCTCATAATGAGGGAACGCCATCTGGTTCTCGCTCCGAAACTGAGATGGAAGCGACGCCACCATCTTCGCGCCAAAAGGAAAGGACGCGGCGTCATGATGCCGACTCACCGCCAAGAACATACAGTCAATTAACATCAAGTCAATTACCAACCTTTGACCCCTACGATGTTATAAATTGGTTAAGTGCTACCACAGCGATCTTTAAATTAAATCACATAGAAGATACCCACGAACGTGTTCGGTTGTTGGCTCCAATCTTGCCCACAAATTTGGTCTCCAAAATCATTCCCTCTTCAAAACAACGCTTATCGTCTGCTATTACAAAACATCGAAGAAGTTTACCTCCCAGCCTTGAGAAATAGGATACGAGACGTATTCAAACAGGGCATGAGACCCGATGAATTGCCCAGTGAATATCTCCATCGAGTCAAGGGGGTATTGGGGAACAAAAGCTTCGATGTGTTGGTAGAACACAACCCCAAATTCGCCATAGACCTCTTCTTGGAGCAGATGCCTCAAAATATCCAAATGTCCGTGTATTCATTAGCCGAAAATGACCTTGTCAGGATGGTCAAAGTTTCGGACGATCTATATAAGAATTTTGTTCGAAAAGGAAGAAATTATCATCAACCAAACGAAGAACAGACTTGGGGCTCTGTGAATTCTGTACGTAACAGAACAGACTCCAGAGAAACTGACTCCGCCTACCCTCCTCCCAGCGCGCGCAACCAAGAGCGCAAACATGAAACTGAGAACAGCAGTGAAGGTCAAATGGCCCACCAGATGGCCCACCTCACAAAAATTGTGACCGAGCTCGCACACAACTTTCAGCTGTTCGTTAAAAACCAAGCAGACTCAGCTGAGAGAGGAAATCGGACACGTGACAAAAGTAGGTCACGCTATTCAGGATCGGATACAAATGGATATAGTAAAGCATTTAATAACGCTGTCAATCAATTATGCTTCTATCATGCTCGCTATCTCTTCAAAGCCTTCAAATGTGAGAGCAGTGAGTGTCCTATGTATCCATTAATATATGGTAATAACCAGAAAAATGTCCCATCATCGTCGGAAAACTGCTAACAAGGCTGCAAATTTTACCACCAAATAGCAGCCGTGGAAAGCCTACTCACAATAGAAAAGTGAGATTTAATAATACCATCCAAGTGATAAGTGACCCTCTTACAAACAGTGAGGTGATTAATGAAATAAACATACAAAATAAAAGTGCTGGTGAATTAAATATAAATTATATAAATCATAATAACTCCATTAACATTAAAAATAACAGTGTAAAAATACTGCCTACTACTACTTACTACTACTACTACTACACTACTACTACACTATAATTAATAATAATAATAATAATAATATAATTAATAAATAATAATAATAATAATATTAAAAAATAATAATAATAATAATAATTTAATAATAATAAATAATAATAAAATAATAATAATAATAATATAATAAAATAACAATGAAACAATATTAGTATTGAAAACCCTATGAACAATATTGATCCAGAAATTGATCAAAATATAGATACAACTACCAGCCACTACCCAAAACGGGAAATATAAATTCCATTTAAAAATTTAACAATAAAAATGAACAAAAAGTAGAACAATAAGTAAAAAACTTTATCAATAAAATTATATGTCAATTACCACAATGTACAAGGATATGCATGATCCTTCTAGTGTTAAAGAACTTAAAAATTTAAATATTGATAAGTAGTAGTATCCACAAAACAAATATACCAATAAATAAAAATATTATATTAAATAATACTGATATCCAACAAGGTCTCAGAACAAATGTCTCAAACAATTTTGGTAATGTACAAAATAATCCTTTTATTGCTATTGTCAATCCCTTGCACGTGGGATATATCTTTTTTAAATCAAATTTATTAAAGGGGGGGAGGGGTGTCATAGATAATACGAGTGAGAATGGAAGCAATGAAGCAAATATCCTGTCACACCCAACGAATTTGAGTGCTGAAAACGAGCGCTGCTTAAGCAGTAAGACAGTTACAGCCGCTGTTGAGGGAGACAATAGGGTTTGCAAGATTGACAATTTGAACTTGTATATAGTCTATGACACACTTAATAAGATCGATTATTTATTAGACTCAGGTTCTGTACATAATATTTTATCTTGCAATGCTAATGACCATCAAAAAGCGCCAGTAGGATACCTACTTGCAGCTAACAACTCAAAAATTGCAATCTATGGTATTAAAGATATTGAAATCGATCTGGGATTGGGACGGACTTATAGGGATACTTTCTATATAGCTAATGTAAGCACCAATATTTTAGGATTAACATTTTTAAAGAATTTTGAGATGGGCATTAATTTTAAAGAAGATTTATTATTAGATCAAGTCACAAATACTACGTTAAAATTGAGTAGGAATATGAATTTTAATATTAATGATGTTCCAAATTCTTCTCCTTCAACTCTCTCTCTCTCTCTCTCTCCTCCTCCTCCTGTGCATGTGCCTCGTAGTTCTTTAAATTTTAATGAGTTATTATCGAAATATTCAGAGTTATTTGTAAACCCATATCTCCCAGAAAACCACCACATAAAATTGAAACAAGAAAAAAAGTGGGACGAAATCTTTGAAAAATATAAAAATAAAAATAAGAGAATGAGCACAGCGTTAATAGCAGAGGACGGCCAAACAACTACTGACGAAGAAGCCGCTTATATTACAGAGAGAGTATTAATAGAATTAGCCAACACATTCCCTTATAAAATAGACATAAAAGGACCCCCTATTGCGCTAAGGCCAAGGAAGATTCCCCATAAACTGTATGCTCAAACAAAAGCAGAACTTGACAACCTCGTAGCCACAGGAGTCCTTCGCCGCAGCCATTCCCCCTGGTCTTTTCCCATGAGTGTTCTTCAGAAAAGCGAAAATCGAGTCAGAATAATCTCCGATTTTAGAGAATTGAACAAAAGAGCTGAGGTAGGAGTCTATGGACTTCCGCACCTGCAAGATGCGATCTCAAACCTGCAGGGGAGCCGTCTTTTCACTAAACTTGACGTGACCCAGGCATTTTACTCAGTGCCATTGGCCCCAGACTCACAAAAGTACTTTACCATCACCTCAAACGTCGGATCGTTCACCTACAGGAACCTTCCCATGGGCTATGTGTCATCTCCCTTTATCTTTCAAGCTTACATTGATACAGTCCTACAAGGCCTACCGAATACTCAGGCCTATATGGATGATATATTGATTCACACAAAGACCGAGGATGAGCACAAAATCCTCCTGGAGAAGGTCTTGAAGAGGTTAAGTTATCTGCACATATAAGTTTAAATCCCACAAAATGCCAAATTGCCAAAAAAGAGATTGAATACTTGGGATATACGGTAAATGAAAATGGTATAAGACCTAATCACGAGAAAATTGGGGATATCTTAGACACCCCAAAGCCCAGGACCATCAAAGAATTAAGATCTTTTCTAGGTCGCGTTAGTTTCTATCGAAGCAGCGTCCCATTATTTTCTGAAATAACAGCGCCCCTTAATCTATTCTTGAAAGGAAAGCCATATTCCAACCGCCGCGTCAGTTGGAATTCAACTGCAGATGAAGCCTTCGAAAATATTAAAAAGGCAGTTGAAAATGCTTCTGTACTTGCTTATCCTGGCACCTCTTCTAATTACAAAATTATCATACATACCACACAAGTATCTGCAGCGGCTGTTATTTTATCCGCTACTGGCGCAGACGATCTTCCAATTGCCTTTTATAGTTCAATTCTTTCGCCTACTGAAAGAAATTATGACGAAGCAAATCGCCTACTAGTCTGCTTAACGAAACTCTTCAAGAAGTACGGCTATCTCCTTACAAATAAAAATATTGATATCGAAACCAACTGCCGTGAACTCATAAACAAATATAAAAGAGCGAATGATGATAAAAACTTCAATATTCGTGAAATTAGAAGTCTAAATTTATTAACTAGTTACAAAGTTTCTTTCAAATTGATAACAAAAAAGAAAAATCCCTTAGAAGAATATTTATTAATAAATGATATAAATAATGATGATCCAAATAACGAAGAAAGTGAGACTACTGAAGCAGCAAAAATATCAAAAATCACTTCTTCACATACGAATACTGTGATTGGTCCTCCTTTCAGCAAACTAGCCAATGAGAGCGAAGTTCCCACACTCCACGTGGATTCTTGTTCAAATTTTACAACCACCTACAAATATGAAGAACTTTCTCCAAAACTCAAAGCTCATTATCATAGGGTAATAAAACAAAACCACACCCGTGCTGCGGTCGGCAGTCCAATGAAGGGTAAAAAGGTAGACCCTTTAAATAACCAAATTGTAAACAAAAGAAATTCCAGAAATATTTCTCCTGAGAAAAAAGAAATTTTAAAGCCGAAAGGGTTAAGAATGGAAGAGAGAATAGAAATGGAAGAAAATGAATTACTAAAAATAAAAGAAAAATCGCAAAATAACAAGTTAGATGAAATAAATGATATTCTTACTGAAAATACACGAATAAATTTAATTCAGCGCTGTAATGAAGCCCATATTGACTTGATAAAACGCTTCAGGAAAGAAGTTAATTACGAAGAGATTAGTAAAGACCAGTTAGAAGATGAATATATAAATGCATTACTTAAAAATAAAGAAAAAAGTTCATTGATCATAAAGAAACAACCCTTCTGGTTCAAGAAAAAGGAAATCTCTCTTTATGTAGATACATCACAAAATTATGCCAGAGTCATTCTTCCAGAACAACATATAGATGATATTATACGGATGACTCACTTTCAAGGACACCTCGGGATCTCGCGCTGTCTTACCGCGATAAAAGGTGACTTTGTGTTTCGCCAAATGCATAAGAGAGTAAAAGCACTTGTGAGAAGCTGTCCACAATGTCAAAGGGGAAAAACGGGACGGAGCATAAACCCTATTTACGGAAAATATAAAGAAGTTTCCTACAAATTTCAGGATTTAAACTGTGACATATTGAAATTACCAGTGTGTAGAGGATACAAGTATTTATTAACCCTCATTGATAGGTACTCCCACTATGTGTGGGCCTTTCCCCTCAAGGATATCACAAAAGAAACCATCGTTAAAACATTAATAAATCAGCTAATCCCGATGTGTGGAGTTCCCAGCCATCTGATCACAGACCGAGGTGGAAATTTTACATCACATTTATTTGAAAGTGTCTGTAAACTGTTAGGAATAACACATATAACTACCGCGAGCTACGCTCCATTCTCGAACTCCAAGGTAGAGGTAACTCATAAGATGATTCTAACCAGTTTAAGAACCATGCTAGCTGAGCCAGGCATGGAGAGTCAAGGGTGGTTAGACGTATTACCATTCGTTTTATTCGCACTTCGGCTCGCTCCTATCTCAGAATCCGGCATCTGCCCCAGCAAATTGATGTTCGGGCAAGATATAAACATTCCTGACGGCTTGATAGACCCTTCTCTCCCAGACGAACCAAAAACCTATGATAATTATATTGAAAAACTGGCAGGACTCATAGCAAAACCACTCTCCCAAAGAACTAACTTAAGGAACAGAAATGTGTTCGTCCCTCGTAATTTAAAAGATGCTCAATATTTGCTGGTGAAAAGTCAACAATACAACCGAGGGAAACTCTCGCCCAGATTCCACGGACCTTATAAAGTCGTCAAGATCACTAATAATAACGCCCATATTGTGAAAGGAGATAAGGTGGTGGTAGAAAATTTAAGAAATGTCAAAATTTTCTATAATCTCGTTCCTGACCCACCAGAACGCAAGAAAAACGCGGAATAAACGAAGTAGAGAAAAGAAATGAGGAACCGAGGTAAAATAGCTCTTGAGGAAAATAAGAGTCTAAGACGTTGCTATGGTAATTAATACGAGAACAATAGTGTTTATAAATGGTATTAAATATTCATATTGTAAGTTCTTTCACCTTCCACAAGTAGCATTTCACCTGTTCTTCCACTTTCCTCAACTTTATATTTCCTGTATTCAAATCGAAGGAGGGTGAGAAAGTATCTCTGTGAA
>JABUQX010079361.1:5000-10000 GCA_015478945.1 Trachelipus rathkii | reverse complement strand
CTTTTTTTCGTTTATATAATTCAGAAACCTTGTTTAATCTCGTTAACCAAATGTAGAACTCGTCTTTACTCTTGTTAAACTAATTTAGAACTTGTCATTAATCTCGTTTACCTAATTTAGGGCTCATCTTTAATCTCGACCACCAAATTTAAAACTAAAAATTTAGAACTAGTCTTTAATTTCGTTTACTTAATTTAGAAGTCGTCTTTTTTTTCGTTTATCTATTTTAGAAATCGTGTTTAATCTCCTTTGCCTAATTTAGAACTCGTCTTCTATTTCGCTTGCCTAATTTAGAACTCGTCTTTATTCTCGTTTACCTAATTTCAGACTCGTCTTTAATCTCGTTTACCTAGCTTGATATCTAGTTTAGAACTAATGTAAGGTACGAGAAGGTAAGAGTTAAAGGTTAAAGTAAGTTAAAGAGTTCATTTATTCTATATAAACTTTCTAAATATTAAAAATTTATAAATGTAACTTTTACTAAAAGTTTAACTAAAAGTTTTACTAAAAGTTTTACCAAAAGTTTTACAAAAATATTTATTAAAAATTTACTAAAAGTTTTACTACATGTTCCTTAAAGCAGTGTGTTTCGATCGAAATTTAATATTAATTAATTAAAATTATTTGAAGATGTACCTAAAATACATTTACGAAAGACGGCCCAGCTTTATCACCACCATTCATATTTAACAACTGAAGTTTACTAAAAAAATATACTAAAAGTTTTACTAAAATTTTGCTGAAAGTTTTGCTAAAAGTTTTACTAATATTATTAAAATTTTACAGTGGAAATAATCCTTGGTTATTCTTTCTAATAACATTTCGTGAGGTATTACTAAAATTTTACCAAAAAAAATTATGAAAAATTCCCTAAAAATTTTTAATTAAAAAATTTACTAAAAAGTTTTATAAAAGCTTTGTTTGTTAGTTGGCTGCATTGCACTGTTCAAAATTTTAAAAGTTTAAGATATTTAGAAAAAAAAACAAACCTAGGGCTTACCTAGACCTAACTTTTTGCACATAAAGAAAAAAAAATCGATCAAAAAATATGGAATAATAAGATATTACCGATTTAATTATTAAACTAATGAGGATAAAGAAATTCTATTAAGTGTACTGTATCATGGCCAACGGTAAAAATCGATACTGACTTGTTTACCATGTGCACACAAGTGATCAAACCAAAAAAATTGAGACAAGCAAATCTTTATTTCCCGCTATAATATTATATATATATATATATATATTATATATATATATATATATATATATATATATATATATATATATATATATATATATATATATATATATATATATTATTTTTATGTATTATATATATATAAATATATATATATATATATATATAAATATATATAATATATATATATATTAGGGATGTGCCGAATAAGTGAAAAAGCCGAATAACCGATACCGAATATTCGCTAAAGTATTGGCCGAATACCGAAATATTCCGGCCGAATATCACTTTCGCTATTCGGCCGAATAGTTATTTCAAAGTTCGGTCATCCATTAAGGGAAAAATAAAGAAAACTTACAACTTTTGTAGCAGATATATAGTAATTCGGAGGTGCCGATTCCATATATATTCTCGGATTTGCTGTATCACATCCCGTTTCGTGCAATCATGGATCCCTATTTTTGCATAATCCCTAGGAATGACAAAATTCATGTGCGCACTACGTAGGCTGTATAGACGTTACCTTCGCAATTATATCTAACAGTTTAGCAGTTTACTGCGGTCGATATTCGGGAAGCATGTGGTACTTTTTAGTACGTCCTACTGTATGATGGAATGCCAATGACCTGGTGATGTCTTCTATCCTCTGAATACAGTCGGATGGTCCGTCATTGTTTCACCCAGGGTGAACTGAAGGTCTTGTATGGAGTGTGTAATTTGAGAGTTGTCCTGCGCTGCTTGGCTTTCGAGTTGCATGTAAAATGACTTACTGGCCATGGCACATGAGTTAACATTTTATCGTAACAGAGAAGCAGAACTGCGGAGGCTCTTCCAGTCAGATGGTAAACTTTGTGTATTGCAAGTGAAGTTTGCAGGCCTAACTACTCGCTATGGGAATCCCAGCATTACGATGCCCAGGTGAGTGGCGACTTTTATTGACACTTCCAAGAGCAGTTTAAAGTTTGTGTTGTTACACAACGGCAACAGGTATGCTTCGGTTCCAGTAGGGTACTCGGTACGGATGAGAGAGGAGTATGCACAAAAATCAAAACAGTTTGGAGAGGCTACAATATCAGGTACATGGATGGTAAATATGCGTCGACCTCAAAATGGTTAACATTTTGCTCGGTCAGCAAGCAGGTTTCACCAAAATTCCCTGCTCCTGTGCTATTGGAAACGGCCAGCAACAGGATCACCTGGGATCCAAAAGAGAATGGCCCCGAGGGGAAAACCTTGAACGTACGCAAGGTTGACAGGAACATCGTACGTGAAACACTTGTACAGAGAGAAAACATCATCTTACCCCACTACACAATAAAACTTGGTTTTTGATGAAACAAATTTTGTGAAGCCCTGAACCATGATGGGTGAATGCTTCCGCTAGTATATGCTTCAACGCTTCCTGGTCCCTGAGTGACCGAGAAAGAAAAAAGCTGGGATATTTGATGGTCCACAAATACGGACACTCCTCCGTGATGCTGCTTTTGCTACAACAATGACTGTGGGTTGAGGCAAGATGCGGAATGCTTTTTTTCAAGAATGTAAGCAACAAGAATTTTCTTGGGGGAACAGGAAAGCCGAGAAACACTAACATTGTACAGGAACTGCTAAACAGTTTTCATTCTCATTGGATGTAGAATGATATAGAAGTTGCACTCTTTACATTCTCCCCTAAGAAAATTTACGGATAACCTAGGCGATGTTAGTGGTGATAAGCAGGGTGAACGCTTCCATCAGTACTAAATTTCATGGAAGGACGGTTACCAGGGCAAAGATGGGATATCAATTGATGGCCGACTATTGTTTGGAGCTTGATAAGGGATAATTCCAGAACGCACATGCACAGTAGATCGTTCTACGAAAGAGAAAGGTTACACCATCGTAGGTATGTTTACGTTAACTAAACCATTTCCTTCTATTACATTCATTGTTGTTCCATATTACTCTTTTCATAGTTTTATTATATGTTTAACATATATCTATAAAAGACATATGTACCATATCATTGCGATTTGTTTTTCTCCCTTCATAATATCCAATATATATATATATATTATTATATTATTATATATATGTATATATATATATATATATTATATAATATATATATATATATATATATAATATATATATATATATATATATAATATATATATATGCCCAAATAATTGTGATAGACCCTCTTGAAAAGGTAAAAATCATAAAATTTACAAATCTGTGTTACACACAAATTCTCACAAATGGGATGTGATATGCAAAAACCGATTACAATTTTGGAATCAGCACATCAATAAGCACATCAATAATCATTTGCGAAACCCCGTCCAAGAAATTTCATGCTTACCAGTGTTATATACAAAGTAATAAAAACAAAAAGTAAATAACTATTTCTTGCCTATAGCAAACCTTTCACATATTAAAAATAATTAAAAGAAATTGAAAATTTTCGTAGTTAAAGATATTAAACCTAAAACTTCATTTGAATAAGCTCTAAGGTTAAATGACAGAACATTAGCAGTTCTCCAATTTTCAGGGGATAACCTATTTTTTGTGGCTTAAAAATATTTCCTCCTGTTCTAAATATTCTTTCACTTTCGACTGATTGAACGTTGGAGCTGAAAGGTATTTTATTGCTAGTTTTTTCAAAATTCATAAAACTATTTCCAGGGTTTTTCCCCTAACATTGAAGGGAATAATTGTCTTCACTGGTCAAAGTGGCAAACTTATATATTTGTTTATTTCTTGATGTAATTCCCTATGTAGCCCTTTTACCTTTTATGTACAATAATCACATCGTCTCAGAAGAATGGGGACTTTCTTTTTTCACTCTCCTTTTTTCTGTTGACGATTTTTCATGCCACAATTTCTAATAAAACAATCCATTAAGAAGAAGTTGAAATGGAACCTTCAGCTTTCCTTTCCCACCTACGTGAAATCATCGTCCAGCAGAAGATCAGGAGCCTAAATTTTCATGCATTTCTTTTCATGCCTCACGACCATATTTTATACTGATTCATCTGATACATGTTGAAAAAATTAGCTTGAATCGCAGATCTAAGAAAAGTAGCTACACACAAAGATTTATCACATAGAAACTTAGAAAGTCTTTTTTTCTACTGATTTCTTAGGCTCTTAAACGAGTGTAATTATTCCACTGAAGCCTTTGCTTTTAATTGCCTAATTTAAAAATAGATTTATTGTAAAATGGAAGGGATAACTTGGGCGACTGTTACTTTCCACGTTTAATGCTTGTTTAGTGATGTTGTCAAATGGCTCAAGTATATGGAATAAGGAATAATTTTGCCCCTGAAAATCAGTCAACATTTTCTTATTGCATTCAGCAGCGTATATGGAATAGGGGAAATTTTTGTTCAAACAATCTTTTAAGCATATCACAAGTTCTGTTCCAGCGAGCGTGTAAAAACGTCTTGAATTAATTTATGCTGTTTTTGACATTCAGCTGCATCTGTAAAGTTTTAAGCTTGAGCTGCCGTTGCTGAATGGTGAAAATGAGAGGATATACTTCTGCAAGTAAATAAAATATCTTTAACAGACTTCTGACATAATATTGAATCGTGAATGCATAGTTGCAACATGTAAATAAAACATGAAATTGATAGCAAGCCACTCTTCCTTATACCAGCTACCATGTTTGGTCCATTATCCTGTATCACTAAATGAATTCTATTTTTTAGAATATTGAAAAATGTCAAAGGCCTTATAGGATCTGACAAAAATGACAAAGATTTTCGCCATATTTGCTACAAAATTTGGCTAAACTATTTTTATTTTTTTGGAA
>JABUQX010079360.1:15000-41967 GCA_015478945.1 Trachelipus rathkii | reverse complement strand
GAGGAGCGAGGAGGGTAGAGAGAGAAGAGAAGAGAGAGGATGAGGCAAAGCCGGATCTCAACGTACTAACATTTATTCTCGTGCAGTTTTCTTCATACCACGCAACTCTAATACGTTTAATTCCTCATTGTTATCAATTACTATCTCAACCTAACACGTGCCCCGTTAAGATTGTCCATCTGAAAACATTAATATTACAGCTATACTTTATATTCCAGGGACATAGGCTCAGTACTATACGATTAACCACAGGTACATACAATACCATCAGTACGACCCTGATTCAAATTAGTCGCCTGTACATGCACCAACGATTTAATTGCACAACCACTTCTCCTACCAATCACAACTTTCCTACAACAATCTGCATCATCCAGTCCCTTTTCATCCAACTTATTCCGTAAGTATTTAAACTCAAGCACTTGTTGTTCTAGCGGCTCACCCATTTAACATTAAACTTCACAACGCGAGGACTGTTCCTCACTCACAACCATGACGTTACTCTTATCTACGTTAACTTTCATACCCCTCCTTTTACCACACCCTACCAAATCTCTCTAACCAATCCTCTCAAACTCTCTCAGATTCGCACCACAAAACCAAATCATCCTCTTATATACCTCCACTCTCTTTATTTCTCCATCATTCTAACCACGCATCTCCCTGATACCCCAACTTTGTTCTTTCATAACCAATCCAGGGAGGTATAGACGAATTAGGAGAAAAACCAAAGGAGACAGAGAGACACGAAGGAGAGTCACGCAGAGAGAGAGCCTCGAGAGAGCCCCTTTAGGGGTGTGGCTGATGGGCCACAAAACTTTTGGATGGACGAAGAGGCTGAATTTACGGTCGACTTGTGGATAGAAGCAGCAACACGAATGAAATAGAGTATAATTGAGGAGTTAAATTAAGTATTAATTATTGCCTGTAAGACAAAGCAAAAATAGTTTTTCACATATTTAGTATATCATAGTATTACATTAATGATTTCGCACGGTCGCACGCTATGTACCCGAGTGTAGCAGGTACGCAGAACAGAGCAACAGGGCCATGCTGTATCGACGCGCCAGCTCCGTTTTATAGGATCATGCTTTTAATTTAAATTTAATTAAATTTGAAACTTTAAAAACAACGTTCTACTTTAGTCAATACTATCGTACTATTATGGACGATACGTGATCTCTTTTAGTGCGAGGTTCGCATTTTTGATGATTATATAGCAATAAGATAAACTCTTCGATTGTTCGTGAGTTTTACTAGCAGTTGACGAACTAATCTTTCAAGATGATTAATTATGGGTCAATTGTATCATAGCGTAACACCTGGAGACTGCTATAGCGCGTTCCAGCGGAGGACGTAGCTTACGATTGGCTTGTTCATTATACTTATTATTATTGTGTATAAAAACTTAATGTTATGAATACCCTTTTCCTATTATATCAACCTCTCACATCATCTTCAGATTACTCTGGCATCTCTTGTTACTTCATCCTAATTTTGCCCGCTAGTAAACTCAAACAAAAATCAAATCAGCTCTTGAATATTTTTTAGACTCAACTCTATTCAACCGACTCATTCAGCAATTAAGACTCACCACAAGATGGCATTATTGTGCACTTACGTTTATGTTCTATTTTTTAGCACCAACTTAATAATTATTCGCTAGTAATACCTTTATTATTTACCTTAATCCCTTTTACCCGATAATAGTATTGATCAGTAACTATGTTGAATCTCCTCAAATCCCTCGGACTATACCCTTCATAAAACTGCTTTGTTTACCACAATGCTTCCTATTATACTTGCCAAGGTCAAATCAACGCAGTTTCGACTTCATTCTAAATATATTTAATTAAGTCACAGTAATATGTAATATACTAATCATATTTATAAATATACTAATTATATATCATTTATTTTTTTATATTATATATATCATTTACCTTCATATCATAATATATTATTTATACCTGTCACTAATAAAATATATATATAATAATATATATCATTAATATTATTTTATAATATATTATTATGAGTATATATATAAAATATAGATATATATTTTATATATTAATAATAGTACAGTGAATAATGTTTGTAAGAAAAATTAATAATACTCCTTCAGTTTTGTTGGTATACTCAGGGAAAATTTTTTCAATATATATAGTGTAGTTGCAGAGGAGGATGTCGACTCTTGCCGAGTTTTATAAAAAACTGAACACAAGGAAATACCACCTGTCTAAATACAATCAGATACATAATACACGAAGTAATGAAAGGAAACGAAAATCGTCGCTTCTCTTAGGAAAATAAGGTTACTAGGTAATACTCAATTTGTTATATTAATCCCATAGGAATTTGATTAAATTTGTTATTTCTCTCATATTAAATCACAGAAATTAATACTCTAAAAAAACTGAAAATGATGGTCTTAAAAAAAAGAAAATGATTTCAGCCTTTAGGAAACAAAGCTTAAGAGCTTTTCCAAAAAGTCTCAAAATCTTCCAATACAGGGTTTCCATAAAATCCTGATAAGTTACGCATGTACTGACCCGGTTGCACGATTTGGTCAGGTTCTCCCGTAAGTATCAAAGGATTATTGTAAATGGTACTAAAGATATTGTATAAAAGAACAATTGTAAAGTTACAGTATCAGTGAGCCATTTTTTCTTGTGTTGTGTCGGGTATTACTAACCAAACACGAGTAGGGTAATATACTACCTGAACTACCTGGCAAGGCTGATTGATGCCACCGGGTCAGCCTTCAAACTCGGGTCGTAGAAGGAAAAGTGAGGATGTGTATCAAAAATGTGAATAAGAAAAAAAGTCTAATGGTGAGAGTATTTTAGGAACTACCAAAGAGCATTTTTGATGAAGATTCGAAGCTGTAAAAGACAGGAATATATATGAGGTGCCTATAACAAGAAGAAGAAGGGAAGCGATGCAAAGATTGAATGTTTGCATGGAACAAATGATGAATGCGGAGTATTATTTTAGAGTCGAAATATCTGTGATTTTGTTTATAAAAAGATCTGGTGCCAGCAGGGTATACACCTCTGCACTATTCTGTTCGTTAACGGTGTGAAAATTTTTAAATTAATATTCTTTTCTGTGACATACAATAGAGAATTTTAATTTTTTGGATTAAAAAAATATAGAGTATATATATATTAGTAAGTATTTATATATTAAGTTATCATGCTAGTAACTGTATAAGTTAGTAAGCTTATCTTAAATCTATAATATATTACTAGTATGTATCAAGATTATGAATCATAGCTCTTGGTATATATCACTAGATTTTCAGCATAAATTATATTATTGTTTCCATTCGTTCATTTTATCAATTATCATTATCTCTCTCACTAGTAGATGACGGCTCATCTTTATTACTTAGTGCATAATCCTGTTCTGTGTTCATTGATAGGATTTGCTCTAGGAAGTTTACTCTTTGTCAGAGATGCTGAAACAACTTTCAATGAGTGACACACGATAGGACAAGTGAAATAATATTACAGGGTGTTTTGAGCTTTGCAGTTAAAAATAAGGGGTCGGCTTCATATATACCTGAACATATCAATTTAAGTTTTACTCTAAGTACTATATCGTACACGTTTTATTGTTTCTATATCAATTATTTAATTCATGCTCACACAAGGTATATTAATTAACCATATAAAAATTATATAAAAAATAAAAATAAAAAATATAATTTTATTTAAAAATAAATAATAAATATTTATAAAATATATGTTCAGTTTTTTGATATGAATTTTGTTTGATTAATAAATCATCATAATACATCTGAAAAAGCTCTTTTATACATTTTCATCTACTCGCAATACATGTCCATACGGAGCAACCTACATAAATGAAAACTGGATGCATAAAATGATAAAAAGTAATGAATATTGTGATCGGCACGTTGTATTTTATGTAAAAATATCTAACTCTCTAATAAAAGGTAGAAATTGAGTGTAGAGATTGCGTTTTGGGGTTCCGTTTTCGCTTCTCAAATATTCATATAGCAGATAGATTTATACAAAAAGGTGAGATATATTGTCATCTTAATTGTATATTAGGATTAGTACCTTTCTATTGATAGGTATTACAAATATAAGTCCGTTCGTGACTTACGTCAACCTTGCATGACGAGCGCGCACACTATTACATGTCAAGATATTCAGAGCAACTCAGAATTATATTGCTATTTTCATAAGTATTGCTGTGGTCTTTTGAAACTATTCATCAGCGAATGTACATACTTGATACTACATTTACTGCACCTCGCGACTGATGAAGGTCGATTACTTTTTGTATTTGAATATTGTTATCCACGGGTTGAACTGAAGCAGAATTGGCACTTAATTACGAAAAAAGAGGTAATAATGAAAATGGTCTTGTTGCCGAACAGAGTTAAAAAAAAGCTGTTTTTTGTTGTTGATTGTATGCTTTCCTTTAGACAATTTTCAACCCTTCATACGATTTTTATCAATTACTCTCTCTATGGAGAAAGTTAGCATACTATGATTTATTATATTAGTCACCACGTTTATTAAAGTTTTGCAGTTTGTGAATGGGTATTTTCTTCCTAGGTGCGGTCTCTGAATTAAGGTATATCTATGTTTTATTATGGCAATAGTATTTCGAATTTCCGGGAATAACTAGTTTAGGTCATTAATGACATACTGAATTAAAAGATGAATGGTTTTTTATACAAGTCGAATTCATTATGAAATCTCTTTATATTTTTTCGCAGTTCTTTTAACTATGATTGCTTTGTCACCCATGTATTAATCTTGTTCAGCCGTTACTCCTCTGACCAACGCTTAGTACTTTGAGCTTAGAGCTTCAGAGCTTCAGAGCTTCAGAGCTTCAGAGCTTTAGAGCTTCAGACCTTCAGAGCTTCAAACCTTCAGAGCTTCAGAGCTTCAGAGCTTCAGAGCTTCAGATCTTCAGAGCTTCAGAATCTTTAGAGTTTGCTGGGCAAACCAGCAGTTTCATCGTCCAATATGGAGTATTACACCAAGTCTATTTAAGCTATTTTTCTTCATAAATAAATTCATATTTATTCATAGATAATTTCCGATCACAATTGATAAGTTTCATTATGAATCATCTGAGACGTCCACCAGGACGGCATTCTTCTCTTCCCTCATTGAATACTGTTCATTTCATTAGTAATCCAATATCACCACTATTTATTCGCAAGTTTAATCATGGTCTTCAATAAGATTCCTTCATGCGAGGCCTCTCTACGACAAAAAAATTATAGTCTCTCTAAATTTTGCTGTTAATGATTTCTTTTATTTCTGCAATCTGTATTTTGGTTGCTGCTTGTCTGTATGCTATGAATATCTAAGGAGGCACGCCTTCCATGATTCGATTTTAGCAGCTCGTGGCAGACCTTCCAAATATCATTTCGACTTATCCATGTGTGTTTTTTGCTTTAATCATGAATACGTTTGTAACGAAGTAAAAAAAGAGGTGTTCCGAAAACAGCGAAAAGTTGTCTGCACATCCCTGGCACTTCGTAATGTAGGAGGTACAGAACACACACAGGCACAAACGAACACTAAATAATGCATTTGAATATAGCATAGCCAAGGAGAAAATAGTGGTCTCTATGCCGCTCAAATTCGAAATTCACTTAAGATGTTTTGCATCGGTGCCAGAGAGTCAATAATTGTCATGAGGTTTCCAACATCGTTTAGATAGGATTCAACTTTCCGATCTATCGTCATTTGAGCAACATTTGCACACCCCATTTTCCAATGACATTCTCAGCAGACCATTTTCGTGAATGAGAGAGGGAAGGTTCAGGTTGGCAAAAACAGTAGTTTTTATCACGCATTGACTGAGGAGTGTCGTTTCTCAAAGTTTTTCTTTCACCGTACTCCATCTTGACTTTTCGCTTCACAGTTGTATTCTTAAAGCTACTAAGAGCAGTAGGTATTGAGAAATAAAAAATTAGATGGTGAGCGAGCTACGCCAGTACAAGGCAGTATTATATGTATACTAACTATACTGTACTAACAGTAGTGTTACTAGGTGGCAACTTAATATAAGGTAGTATTATATAAATACTATAATACATACATATATTAATAATAGTATGATATTATACATAACAGTACATGAGTCAATGATAGTACATAAATATAAATAGGGTACTCATAGTGAAGTGGATATTTATATATGTATAGGTAAATTAGGGTAGTATATACACTATATCACGTATACCGTAGACATAAAAGTGACTCATAAAACATATATATATGATATAAGGTTATATAAATAACTCAATACTATATACATCATCATATACTAATAATGATAGAAAGGGGATGATAAGACATATACAAATAATATAAATCAGCTGGCGGTCGTGGTCAAAATTCTTGAGTAGGCAAATCAAAAAAATCAAATAATAAATATATATTAAATATATAGTATATATTTAGCTTAGTTCTATATATATATATAATATAATTATATTATTTTTAATTTATGTAATCGTATTATAGTATATTAATTAATAGAATATACTAATAGGGATGAAAACATTCATGACTAAACGGTCTCAGCGGATAGTAGTTGAGTTAAATAGTATATGGTATACTAAATAATCAATTGAATAGTAAGGCTACTTACTTAATATGATATATCTATATAAACTGGTCTCCGAATATAAAACTACTATAATAGTACCAGGTTAATAATATAGTAGTAGTCAATAATCATATGAAGAATGGAATTAATTTGGTACTTACAAGGTGATTTAAGATCACATATAGTTCTTTTATGAGATGGTGGGCTTTGGGGAAATAACTTCACTTTTCTAACAACTATTTCTTACATGTTGGAATTTTAATATTGCCTACAACACTCAGGAAAGACATTTCGCAACCTTCTTTTGAATGAAAAACTTAAAATCGAAATACGGAACTCCAAACGAGTACACTATAAAACAGTCGTCGTATTATAAAAATATAGTATCAGCTCACATTTTATTTAAGAAAACACGACAATCAGTAACCTAACTGGATTAATTAAATACCAATAATAGAAAAGGAAGTATTCCGATCTACTCAACATGCCAACACAGGATAAAAACATCCACTAATGCTTTATAAGTAGGTAGCCAGTGTAGAACGACGAAGGTGCCTCAAAACTGTAAATTTCACGCGGCACCCTTGTTGCTGCTAAAAACAATAATTTACGCTCGGGCACATCGCTTCCTTGAATAAATAGTTTTGATGTGACCTCCATCTCTAACTTAAGTCTTAGGTGAAAACTGAGTATGGAGGAATTAAACGCTTACGTTTGTAAAATTTCTATAACTGAACTCATGGTGACCGGTTAATGTGGCAAGAATGAAACTTTAATGCCAAATTTTCATTATATTCCTTTACATAGTTTATGGGAAGTTTTGATCTCATATATTTCTACCCGACCGACTATATTAGTTCTCAATACTCTCTGAGTATTGAACTGACATGACAAATATACCTACCACTTCATCGCTTCATTTCTTATAAAATGATACAGGCGATAATCACAACAAATTAGTATTACGACGTGAGGGTGGCAGACTCAAAGATATGAAGTGGAAATTAGATAACGCACAAGTCTTATAAAAGACAATCTTGCCAACCGTGCCCATTGTTTCTGCATAACACTTGCTCCACCCGAGATCTCTTACTTGGCCCACTTGTCGTGGTTAATTTATAGGTTTCCAAAGTGTGTCTTCGAGCCTGCTATACAGTCCAGCAGATTGTTTTCGGAAACACGAAGACTTTAACTCGCACTGTGCTTTGTATTCATCCCTAGAAAGTAGGTTTTAACAATGAATTTTTTTCTCACGCGGTTTTCCCACATTAATGGGGTTCAACGCAGCACGAAAAACGGTATGTGTGTAGCCAGCAGCTTGTGAGACCTACGTATCACTAGAATAGCAACTCAATATGCGGGAGTAGACTAGGTAGTAATAGAAAAATCAATACAATGTAAGCATAGTATGATAATATTCATAACAATGTTTTTTCAAATATAGACTCTATCCATAGTCTGAATATAGTACGTGATATGGTCACGGTATTAAATTTCAGGTAGTTAACTTGAAGTATGATACTCATTTGGTTTTTGACGAAATTCTTTGCAACCGAGGTAAAATATGCTCTACTGCTCTTAACACAATCGATTCAAACAAATAAAAGAATAAAATTGTTGTACTCGCCAAACCCATTGATTTTGTCTATAATTTTTGCTTACTGCCTGCTTCCCTGAAGAGATGTGCTATATCGTAGTTATTTCATCTATTTTTTATCGAATATGGTCGGTAAAAGGGGTATATACCCAATTTTTAAAGCAGCAGATCGACACAGTTATAATTTTTGAATATAAAGGACCTGCTCTGTAAATGTAACCACCAATGCAGATCGGTTTAGTTTAACAATATAATGGATTTAGTGTATCTGATTGCAAGAAATTATGCAGAACGCCAAAGTGCCGGTCACCCCTCAGGCACATGTGGCGGCACCCACTTGGGACGCCGTATGGCTACTAGAAGAGCTGATATACTATGCCCTCATCAAGCGAGTCTGCAGCTCTGATTGCAAGATGGCAAGAGAGACTTATTATTAATTATATTAAATTAAATAAGTTCGTACAAGATATGATCAAGTTAGCATAAAATTAACTATTTTATTATAATATTATTATATTATTATTATTTTCTTGCTAATGTAATTTAAAATTTGAATTATGAAAAGAAACACTAATGTCACTTGAGGTAACTGCAGAGTTTGCCTAGAGCTAAAGAAATCGGAATTATTTTTTACCGGAAAATTAATTAGTAAACACAACTTGTTAATAGTTAAAAAAGGAAATCAAGTTTGAAATTTTAAGAGGCCCGCTCAAAGGTCGCCTATTCGAAACAATATTATATAATTATATATATAATATATTAAATATATTATATATATAATTAGTATATATATATATATATATAGTAATATATATATATATTATATATATATATATATATTGATACATATATATTATCTATATAATATATTATTATATATATATTATATATATATAATATGTATATATATAATTATATATATGCTGACTTTTAATATTTTTTTGGTTCACTAAAGGCAAGAAGGCGTTGCCTACTCTGGCCTACCACGAAAGCGTACCACTGGATATATATATATATATAGTAGATAATATATAATACTATATATACTTATATATATATATTATATATAGTATATATTATTATATATAATATATATAGTATTATATATATATATAATTATATATATATTATATTATAATCAAAACTCAAAATGTTTAATAAAATACTAAAAATATTAAAATGCTGGAAACATCAGCAGCCCACATTAGTATTGATTAAGTTGCCACTTTCCAACTAGTGTAACTTTTTATTTCTCATTTAATGTAAGTATAAAAATAATTTTAAGTTCTGCATAGTAATCTCTTGATAATAATCTCTTATGAACCTCAAAAATATTAAATTTTTCTCAACTTATTCTATTTTTGTAATATTTGAACAAAAAGTTGAAATGATCGAACAAGAAGAGAATAAATAGTTCATAAAGCAAAAATGATTCCAAAAGAAATGAAAAAAGAAAATTACATTTTTTTGAATAAAGTTTTCCGTATGTCCATGTCACTGTCAGTGTGTTATTTTGTGGATTGATGAAACACCACGAAACTAAATTTATTTGCATCAATAACAACAATTCCAGGCTTGGACTGAGATTTGGATTTTGATCCCAACTTGTATATAATTGAAAATTTGAGATACAACTGGGATATGACTGGAACCCCAAAAACCTATAAACATACAATGAAATAAGTTTTTGGGTATATAAAAGAAAAATATAATAAAAAAAATGATGAATGTTAATATATGTTCTGCTCATAATATGGATGCATTCTCATGATTCATGAATATGTGATATTCTTGAAAATACAGCATATAGGTAAAAAAAAAACTTGCCAAAAGCATTTGGCTAACTGAATATTTGAAAAAGTTTCAAAAAATATAAAAAATTTTTTTTTTATTTTACGCAAAAAAATAAAACCAGAAATCAGAAAATGAAGGTTAAAAAAAAAGGTATTAAAACATAATTTTTATACACAATAATAATAATAATAATAACAAGCAATGTCGCTACGCTCCGCCTGAACGCGAGCGTTCAGGTTTACCTATTGATACATCATCAACACTAAAATATTCCATCTAACTCGACAATCGAAGAGTTATCTAAATTGCTACAACAAAAAGCCACGTCTAAGAACCTATCTCAAATATAATATTTCTAAAGAAATTAAATAAATTAATTTAATTAAGCTTGCCTTAAAAGCGAGCTGCGCTCGCATGGGCCCTTTTGCTCGGTTCGCTCGCTACACTCGCGGTACATACGTGCGACCGTGCGTAAATATTATTAATACTATGATATACTAAATATGTAAAAAACTATTTTTTTTTGTCTCAGGCACTTAATTTAACCTCATTACTCTATTTCATTCGTTCTCTTCTATCCACTCACCAAATTTCAGCCTTCTTCGTCCATTTCCAAAGTTTTTGGCCTCAGCACACCCCTAAAGGGCTCTCTCTCTCTCTCTCTCTCTCTCTCTCTCTCTCTCTCTCTCTCTCTCTCTCTCTCTCTCTCTCTCTCTCTCTCTCTCTCTCTCTCTCTACTCTTCTCTCTCTCTCTCATTGTAAGTATATATATATATATATTATATTAGATTATATATATATATATATATATATATATAGTATATAATATTATATAATATATATATAATATACTATTATCATATTAATAATATTATATATATATATTAATATATATAATATTATATATATATATATTATATATATTAATGAATATTTATACATATTTTTATTCCAGTTAAATACATTTGTATATAATAATATATATAAGGTTTACACTCATATTGTTTAGCTGATAACGAAAAATCGGGACAAACCTACAGCTACACATCAGTAATATAATTATATATATATATAAATATATAGTATATTAATATATTATATATATTATAATATTATATATATATATATATTCATATATATATTATATAGTATATATAAGTATAATATATTTATATTATAATATATATATATTATTATACTATAGTATATATTAATATAATATATATATAATAATAATATATAGTATATATAATATAATATATCATATATATACTATTAATATATTTATAATGTATATTAAATACGTAGGTATCATATATATACTAGATATAGATATATATATTATATCTTTATATATATATATATTAATATATTAATAATATATATTATAACATAAGTATATATATATATATATTTTATCGCACGAAGCGATTAATTTAAAAAATGTATATAGATCCTTTACAAAACCTAACAATGCCTCCTGAAAAATGTATTAGTTGTTAACTTATTCATACTATATTATAATATATATATATATATATATATATATATATATATAGTATATATATAATATATATTATATATATATATATATAATATATATATATATATATATATATTATATATTAAATATATATATATATTATATATATGATTAGTTAACTTATATATATATATTCATATTAAAAAATATTAAAAATATACGAAAGCATTTAAATTTGAGGTTGTATCATAAAAATCGGACGAAAATCGGGACTCTCTTTCTAATATCGGAGGACAGGGTTTTCAAAAAAGGACATTCCCGGCTAAATCGGGACAAATGGTATATTATATATAGTAATAATAATACTATATATTATATATATATATAGATATATATATATATATATATATCATATAGTATTATTTATAATATATATTAAATATATATATTATATAATATATATATATTAATATATATTAATATATATATATAGTATATAATTATATAATACCGTTATATAAATAAAGACAAGATAAAGCATATAATGGGAAGTAAAAGATAAATTATTCCTTCTCCGGGATTTGAAAGCCACCGGCATGTTGCGGAGTGAGGACAATTATACCCGGTTACATTTCCACTGGACCATCCCGCCCAAACCCAATAAAAGTTTGTGAATTTCAAGAACAGTATTTAAAGCAAACCGAGCTCCTTCAAGGCGACATCACCAGGTGTCAGCCTGTCCTTTTCCTCGTTCTTTATATTTGTAGATGGTAAATATTGGCAATAAAGGTTGAAGTAAATTAAGAAAGAACATATAATTGGAAGGTAAAGAATTAACTGCCTTCTCTGGGATGAACCACCGCATGTTGCGAGGGAGGACAATATATACCCGGTGCTTTACACTGGACCATCCCCAACCCAATAAAAGTGGATTCAAAGTAACAGTATTAATAAGCAACCAAGCTTCCCTTTCATAGCTGACAATCACCAGGTGTCCAGGCCGTCCTTCCCTTCGTTCGTTTATATTGTAATAGGTAAAATTGCATTGTGATCGCAATTTGAAGATGTAAATAAGAAAAACATATAATGGAAGGTAATAAATTTACTGCCTTCTCGCGGGATTGGAAACCACCGCTTGCTTATTGGGTTGGGGGATGGCTTCCAGTTGGTTAAAGACCGGTATATTGTCCTCATTTCGCAACATGCGGTGTTCAATCCCAGAGAAGGCAGTAAATTTCTTTACGCTTTCCCCATTATTATGTTCTTTCTTTATTGTACATCTTAACTGCGATTCAAATTGCAATTTACCATCTACTATATTATATATAAGTATAATAATTATATAATATATATATATTATATATTATATATATATTATTATATATATATATATCATATATCATATTGCATACTATATAATATATATATATATTTATATATAATATATATATATAATATATATATCTAATTATATTTGAATTTTATAGTAACTGAAAACTTATATAAATAGAGCTCAATATCAGGTACAGCTGCTTCACTCCTCTCGAGAAGCCAAGTTAGCTTTTCAGAAGTAAATGGGGGATTTCCTTTTAGCTCATCCTGGGTTTTTCAAGAGGTAACACTCTTGGTTTACATTCCTAAAGGGTAAGAGTACCATCTCACGGGTAAGGGTTCAAACCCACTTTGGGTATCTGATTAATATATATTATATATATATAGTTAATATATTATATATTTATATATATATATATTACATAATATATATATATTATATAAGTATATTAATATATATTAATATATATATTAATATATTATGATATATATATATAGTATATATATATAATAAGGTAGTAGTGGATAATACAATTTGACGCCTACCAGGCTTTTTTCAAAAAGTATAAGAGATTATTTGTTTTTAACTTGGATATAATCTTATATATGGATAAGGACGAATCGTGTACAATTTCAAGTCTTGTAGGATTAGTTATATAGAGGGGGTCATCCCCGGGAGCGTAGCCGCTCTACCGCCGCGTTTATAAAGCTCCTTGGTACTTTCCAAATCCGAGAATTGAATTAACCTAACGGCAATATTGACACCAGGATGTTACTGAATGCGCATTGAGAGAGAAAGAGCGAGCGAGCGCGCGCGCGCGCCGATGGTTAAAGAACACCCAAATTATTATTATTTATTTAATTACGTCGTAAAGATTCGATTTCCGAGGAAAATCGAATCTGAGTCTGAGGAAAAAACGATTCACTGTAAGGGATCTTTTTCTTACGCCTCACTTACCGACTTTTGCGTTACCCCGCGGTTCTTATTCGCATCCGGGTTTTACTCCCGACTCCGATTGCCAGCCAGCCCCCGACTACCGAAAACGTTACTCGTATCGTGCTAAAAATTGTGGGAGATAATTAAGTAGGGGGGGACCCACCATAAAAAAATTAATGATGATCGTATAAGCTGAAATTTGGGGAGAGGATCTCAGTGAGTTGAGTTTGCTAGAAGAACTTGGTATTTTGAATTTCAAGGAGTTGGCTGCCTCAGGCACCGTGCTGGAGCCACTGCGTATATAATATATTTAGTGAGTACCAAGTTAGTAAAACATTCGGTATATAACAACAATGTTGATGTTCTTATATATTGTATTGATCCTGTTATAGATTTCGAAAATAATTGTTTCAGAACCATTAAGAAAAAATATAATCAATAAATAAAGTTAATAAATAAATTAAATTTTCTTATTTTTTACTGTTTATTAACCTTACACTTATACCGTTTGTTACATAACCCTAAGCAGTAAATCACTAAATCCAAACACTATCCAACCTCACTCCTGACCATCGTTGAATCTATTGATCTATTGATTGAAGTCCGATTTTTATGTTTACTAAATTGTAACGTTTTAAAACATACCCTAAAGGTTCAAGTAAATCACTTAAATCTAAACCACATCCAACCTCTATCTACCTTGACCATCTGTGGATTTCTATATTGATCTATTATCTATTGATTCAAATCACATTTACGAGTATCATTTCGGCTATAAAATAAGACATAAAATCAAAGTTCTTTATTACAATAAGTTATCAATCAATTGTCAATGCGTAACTCAAAGTTTCAATTAATAAAAGCTAACATAGCAGTCAAACTTGCACTAAGAAAATATGCCAAGACATAAACATTAAACACATCTTTAAGCCAGGAATAGCAGGTCAACATTAACAAAGTTTACTGACTTTAAAAACAGTAAAGAAACTAACATAGCACACAAAAGGTAACCTATTCTACTTTTTCAAGCATCACTCTAACATATTAACGTTAATTTACACTAAACACTCACAGTAACATTTAACTAAAATTTCTCACCACATGGTTTAATTATCATACAGACCAGCGAAAGTATGCTAACATAATGAAGGTTTTCACATTAATTAAAGCTAAACATCAGCATTAATCTGAAACTAAGAAAATAATGCAACAAAGACAACCTAACACAACTTACACACAAATAAACTGGTTAACATTAAAAAGTTCCACGACTGTTACAACACCAAGTAAAGAGAACTAACATGGTATTGCAAAACGTAACCTAATCTTACTTTTTCCAAGCATAACTTTAAACATTTAAACGTTAATTTACACTAGACACAGTTAAAGATACATTTAGCTAAATTTATCAAACATTTGGTTTAATCTATCCATACAGACAGGCGAAGTATCTAATACGTAGACAAAGTTTCTCCATAATAAAGCTTACAATAGCATCAACTGAACTATTGAAAATAATGCAAATAAGACAAACCTATCACAACTTACACACCAAATAAACTGTTTAAACATTAATCACTAAAATAGTTTCACACATTATAAAACCAGGTAAAGCAACTAACATGGTATTGCAAAACGTAACCTAAACTTACTTTTTCAAGCATAACTTCTATACATATTAACGTTAATTTACACTATACACTCAATAACAGTTTATACACTTAAATAATATTTCTCAGCAACAGTGGTTTAATTATCATACAGAGCAGCGAAAAGATATGCTAAATCGTTAACAAAAGTATTTCACATTAATAGAAGATATACTTAGCCTCATCTATAAACTTAAGAATTATAATACACAAAGACAAACCTGACACATCTTAAACACAAATAAACTGTTAACATCAACATAATCGTCCACACTATACTATAACATCTTCGAAAACAACTAACATTGCATGCAAAACGAACCTATTCTTACTTTTTTCAGAGCATATTCTTACTAAACATATTAACTTTATAATCTTACCTCTGACACAAGTAACATTAACTAAATTCTCACAAACATGGTTAATTAATCATTACTAATATCATACGCAATATACTCTAACATTAACATTGAAGGTTTCCACATCATAAAGTCATATAACATGATGCGTTAACATTATACTAAGAAAATTAAGGTACAAAAGACAACCTAACACAACGTTACACACGAATAATATACTTGTTAACATTTAACAATAAAGTTAGTCCACTGTAAAGTTCTTTATATATACTAACACCGATATAGTATGCTAACATAACAAGTGTTTCACATTAATTAAAAGCTTAATATCATAAGCATCAGTATGAACTAGGGAAAATATGGTTAACAACGGAACAAACTAACACAACGTTACTCGACCCTAATAAACCTGTTTATCTATTAACAAAGTTCCTAGATTAGCGCATGTATAGTTACTAAATTTACTACAAAGTGAACCTGATCATACGTATCCCCAAGCTATCTTCAAACATATTAACGTTAATCTTACATTGACACTAACATTTATCAAAAAAAATGTGTCAAAACCATACCTAACCATCATAATACTAACGAGTAAATACGAATAAAGTAAAGTTTTTAGACTTATCTCTTTTTAGACTCCGCCTCTTTCAGAAATACACCAACGTTCTAGAACATGAAATAATGACTTATTATGCTTATTTAAAGACTATTTGATAAAGTGATGCAATACTTATCTATATTGTGACCTCATGGCAGGAATTACAAGCACTGTAGCAGTGCCATTCGGGTTTACGAATTAATATATAAATGACACACGTTGGGCAATAACTGAATACTCCTGCGTGGGATATCAACAACAAGCGTAGACATGCGAGAAGACTTCATCGTATCAACACAGCGAATAATATCCTCCACTGAAGAAAATAGTGTATAAAATCCCCGTTAAAATGTAATTGAGATTACTTTCTTTTACAACCTAAATTCGAGAAAGCTAAACAAGAATTTACAGACGTACGACATGAACCCATATATTCACATGTTGTCAAAAGGGTATATATATTCTCGTTGGACAACAATATCAAGCAACAAATAAATTAGTACAAAAGATAAGTATCTTTATGTAGATAGCTAACTCCAACAGAATATGAGCTTAACAGTACATTGTTTTTCACATTAATAAAAGCTAACGATAACATTGCCACAGCTTAAGAAAATAATGTATAACGACGAATCTAACACAACTTAAGCAAGGAATTAAACTGTTAACATTAAAACAAAGTCCCAACTTAACACCATGTAATTAACGTGACAATTGCATACAAACGTAACCTATTCATTACTTTTACCAAACATATCTCTAATACAATATTAAGTTAATTTTACAGACACAGTTAATATTTATATAGTAGCAAGGAATTTATCATAACCTGTGTTTAATTATCATACAGAGCGGTGAAAGTATGCTAACGTAACAAAAGTTTCCACATTAATGAAGCTAACATACATTACCGAAATTAAGAATATAATGTACAACGGAAAACCTAACACAATGAAACCAGAAAATAAACACTATAAACATTAAACAAACTTTCGACAAGCTTAACCAACAGTAAAGTACGATAACACTTCTGTATCCTAAACGTAACTTATTCACACGTTTTGGCAAGCATATCTCTGACATTAGTCAATGTTATATTTTACATTTAATCAATACGTACATATTTAACAAAAGTTTTAGCGTATAAACCTGTCTAATCATCATATTGACAAAGAATTAATAATGCGAAACGTAACAAAATGTTTTACATTCAACTTCGTAACATTTAACAAAATAATTCATTCATTAATCTCGTTCTAAATAGTATCAGTATTATATTACCCGCAGGCGATAAATAATCGTAAGAACATAACAATAGTTTTTATAACACAAAATAACAAAAAATAACATAAGATTTTTAATTCACTAACGAGTACATAAAAATAAGTTCTATTGAGTAAGAATATTCCACAGGTTTAAAACGTAATAATTCTACTTGATTTTAAATAAGCAGTAAATCAGTTAAAATAGTAAATCAAACCATCCAGCCATCCCAGCAGTCCCCTACGCCGTTCCCACCCGCTGTTGATTCTAATTTGAGCTATTGATTCAGTCATATTTTCAAGTATTATATTTTAGGATCACTAACATAACATAAAAATCATATTCTTTATATACTAACCTACGGAATATATGCTTACGCCACAAAGTTTTAGCATCAATAACTAACATAACATTACCCGCGACTAGGAATATAATGTTACAAATGCAAACCCTTTAACATACTCGCGTTATGAATAAATCATGACTAAATCGCTGAAAAATTCCAATACTGATCGAAGGATAAACGTTAGCTAAGCAGGTCATACAATACTCGTATGTTCCCACTTTTCGTGAAGTGACTCATATGATTAGCAACAGGTAGAATAGTTACGTATTCTGATCTAACAAAATCTTTTTTTAACAAGTGACCCAATCTATTCAAAAAGACGCCACCATCCTTGACACTACTGAATTACACTATCTTCATTCAAAAGTGCCAACTTCGTTTATCAGGATATAACATTCAATTTGACCTATGAATAAAAACGTATACATTAGCAAAAGTTCTGGTAAGGGAACAGCCTTAGACACTCTTGATGCCTTTTTACAAACAAAAAAAAACTTAACCACTTAATAGGTTGTCAATTCTTTCATCTAAATCGTCTCAAGTTAACACTATAATAGTAATAATACTATTACAAACTTTACTAACTATAAACGCTACTATACTATAGCACATTTCCTAATTACAAAGTCAGTGTATTTCCACATGATAGTATATAGTAGATATTTAACATAATGTATTAACTTTACGAAATAAACAGATTTTCATTTAACTCAAAGAGTATCTAATAAGCGAACAACTGAATTACTTCCGAGAGAAACTCAGGTGAGGATGCGCCCTTGAAGGGGTGGGAATCCTGCGAGGGGGTAATCACCCGAAGGGGTGTATAGGCGGTGCATTTACCCCTCCTGAAAGGTAGGGGTTAAAGGTACACCGTCAGCCCTTTGGTTGAGGCCCAATAACCGCTGTTTTATCGATTTGGGATATTATATGGAAATAGTTTCTTTTTAAAAGTTTATTATGCAATATATTTGTCTGAAATTTATCTTATAGGTTACGTATATTTTTTCGTGTTAATTAAATAGCCAGGTATGAAAAGGGTTTTATTATTCTTATAAATTACTTTTAGATAGGTTATTTTGTTATATATATAGCTCTTATCTCTCTCTCGTAATTAACCTTAATGAACGCTTGAACTCGAAAGGAGGTCTGTAATACAGACGAAAGCTATTCTAACGCGTTCATTGGTTTTATATATTACTTATAATAATGCGTGTTTGTTAAATTTTAAATTAAGAAAATTTTTTAAAAACTCAACTCCTTCAAAACATTTAAAAATTGTTTGCAATTAAAACTTTTTTTTAAGGATTCTTAAAATTTTTGAACCTCCAAATCTGTCTAATAAAAAAAATATAATATTCTTTTATAGTATACAGGGTTGAAACAAAAACTAAATATTGAACTGCGAATATAGTGGGAAATAAAGGAATACTATATATATATATATATATATATATAATTATATAATATATTATATATAATTAATTATATATATATATAGTATATATATATAATATAATATGTATAATATATAGATAATAATATATAATATATTATATAATATTTATATATATATATATTAATATATATATATATATTAATATTAGTGCGGGCTCGTGAATCCCGAAATACTAGTGCTATTACACTTCAGATTAATAATAATATAAGTAATTAATATATATATTATATAATAGTTAACTTTTATATATATGATATTATATTATATTATAGCTATTAAATAATTATAAGTAATATATTTAAATACTCATAAAAGTATAGTTTTATATATATATATATATATATATATATAATACTAGTGATTAATAAAACCTCACATACCCTTTACTAAGTATATAATTAATTAAGCAAATTATATAATCATATATATTATAGACATCATAGCGGTCCTAACTCGTGCTACTTCGTGTTACACGCGAATTAGTACAACATATTATTATTATACTAGAGTCAGTATGAACGTAGTTCCTTAAAAATGTTTTGCCAGTTTGATAAAAATTCTTCTTATTTTTTTTTTGTTAAAATAAGGTTCATTAAAAAGAAAAATATGTTTACCGCTAAATTATATACCCTATTGGTAAACCTATTGCACTTTTTATGTGTAATTGATTTTATGTGTTATATATAATTATATATTATAATTATTGTGACTTTTCACAAAATAGATTAGTTAACGTCATCAGGATTCCTCTCGCTGCCGATTGCCATTCCAAAGAATTAGACCCTATTTATTATTATCATTATAAAATTGTAAACCGAGCTCTGTATCTCAGTACTTAATCGAAGGTTCAATGCGTGATTCGAGCGCTAAGACTTTTTTTTTTTTTTTGCAAGTGTTTTTTTTTTCTTAGTTACTATAAGCACTTCTTTTTTAATTTAAGTACAAGTAAGATTTGCGACTATTCGTAACAAAATTCTGATAGACACTTTACGTTGTTCGTAATACACACTTCTTCGCGAGGCTGTAGTATATAAATAATAGATTCCAAATAATTAAATTCTATATGTTGAATTTGAAAGGACATATGTAGATACCCATAAAACCAATATATGCTAAAAGAAGCTGTAGGATAATGGATAACTCTAATATTCTTATAAAGATAGATTATTTTGCTTAATTATTATATAAATAAAAAATAAATAAAGAATTAATGAATACGTAGATGTACTGTATATAAGTTAATGGATGCTCTTTTCTTATTTTTAGCTGAGTTGCGATAATAGTAATTTAGCCCTTGCGTCACGTGGAATCCTTTAAAGAAGAACTTTGCCTCCAAGGCCCCGTGCCTGCATTTTCGTAGCGAAAAGGTTTATGATTTCCTGTTGTATAAAAGGTGGTACATTTTTAAAGATTATATTAATTAATGTATGAACTAAGAAATATAACGTTATATATATATATAAGGTTTATTTTTCCTCCTTCTCCATTTGAAAAATGAAAAGTATATAAAAGGTTTTATTAAAAGATTCAAAATTACCACATCTTAATAATTATTAACAAAAATATCGTAAATTATGTTCTCTCTCTTCTCTTCCTCTCTTCTCCTCTCTCTCTCTCTCTCTCCTCCTCTTCTCTTTATATAATATTATTAATATAATAATATAATATATAATATATATATAATATTTAATAGTATATATATATATATATATACTAATATATATATTAATATATTATATATATATATATATATATAAGATATATATTCAATCAGGTTTTATTTTATTTAAATTTTTAAAAAATTAGATAGGATTAAACGCACCTACATCGATATTGCAAAGGGGCAACTCTACTTGCGCAAATTGGGAGGTAGATATATGTATTTAGATACGATGTTCTAGAGAGGTAAGGCTTTGTGGAAAAATACTCAAATAGGACAATAAATAAGAATGAAGGTTTCTTTACACGTTGCCATTGACAACCTCATATTAGTTTTTGAAAGCATTATAATTATGCTTTTCTTGGGCGGCACAAAATCCAAAATTCCTCCATTCAATGATCCTTATGAAAAAAAAATGTTCGCATAGAACAAGGATGGAAAAATCATTACGACTTCCATGAACAATAGTTGCCAAAGTTTATGTAAGTAATACATATTATAAGTAGATAAATTATTTTTATCACATTCATCTGCTTTTATTTTATTTTTAGAGGAGGCCCGGGCCTCCTGTAGTTCCCCGTAAAAAACCGGCGCTACGGATATAATAAAATATATATAATATATATATAATATTATCATTATATATATATATATATAGTATATATTATATAATATATATATATATATATATATATATTATATATATATATATCCATTATTTTATAATATAGTAAGTGGTATCACATTTTTTTTATTTTAAATTATTGATAATTTAATTTTTATGTTAGGAAATATATGAATTATATGATATATATATATATATATATATATATATATATATATATAATTATATAATATATTATATATATATATTATATATAGTATATATATATATATATATATTAAAGATAATATAAGATATTATATATATATATATATATATAATATATATATATAAATATAATATATTATCTATAATAATGTTAAAATACAAAATCACGATTGTAAAATTTTACATCCTCATAAATTCAACACTACAATTAAAAGCTGTTAAGACCCGCCCGACTATCAACTTAAATCTCGGTTGAGCTCAAACCTATACACGTCACGGATATAGAGCGTCTACAAGGTTTATGCATTAACAGTATCATCTCAGACTTAAGCGGTATCCTATTATATTAGTAATAGTATAAGCGTATTGAAAATAAGAACTAAAACTGACCGGTTTATGTCAATATTAATATATTAAAATATAGTGCTGTATCATTAAATAACAGTATAATCCGAGGGGAATGGTTAAATCCACAATAAAAAAAAACCATCTTGTATCTCGGTAAATATTGATGTCTAAAGATATCGAAAAAATTGTGTGCACTTTGAAGCCATTAGTATGAGTGGAAAAAATTGTATTAATAAAGTTATAATAAATCGCCTCGATTTTTTTGAATTTTTGGGAAATTTTTTAAAAATTTTTTGAAAAATTGTCTACCACACAAATATATTCATAGACAAGAATTCCTCTATTGAACGACATTTTGAGATTTTTCAAAGCATGTGCACCGAGCATCTGCATAAGGACACATTTATAAATTATATAGCATGATAACTCTCTTCCTATCTCTTGATCTCATTTCCACACCAAAATTTCATAAATTTTAATACGCATCAGCCCCTCCCCCTCCGCCGCAAAATTTCTCACGAGTGAAGATTTACCAAAATAAAAGATAACACTGACACCTATAAGAAAATAAATAAATAATCCTATTACCAAATTAATGAAACAATTATACAAGATTAATGCCCTCTAATTAACATAGCGCACCATATAATCAAAATGCCATTGGTATGGGTTTGTTTTATTAAGATATCCCTGCTCCATGTGCGGGGGTCCGAACCCAAAAAATGTTGGCACCTTAAAAAGCATCCCAACCTTGTAACATAAAATAAAAAATTTCGATGTGATTTTTTTAATTTTTTTCTACCATTATTTATCAACTTAAACTAATAAATATAAAATTAGAAAAATAAAAATATTAATATACTGCTATGATAATTAATGTACCTCCACATTTTATAAATACATTACTATAAATATAAAAAATTTTTTTTTTTTTACCTTTAAAAAAAATACATAAGAGTCAAGTTCTCATAATTTATTAAATTAAGAACTAACTCTATATATATATATATAATGTATATATATATATATACTATAATTTAAAGTATTAAATTTAAGTAGAAGATTAAATATATATAATTTAAGTAATTTATATTATATAGCTATAAAGCTAATTAATAATAGTTAATCCGCCGTGATCATTACTGTATAGCAGTCATTTAATACACTATATCCTTTAATATTCTTAACTGGCCGTATCATATTAATTTATACTCATGTATTTAAAATATGTCTTAAATGGTACGTAACTTTATAATGTATTACTTTAGGTACGTAAACCTATACATATAAATAGTTTCAATAAGATATACTTATCCCTATTATTAGTTTCCAGTGTAGAAGTAGTTATATATATAAATATATTAATAATTAGATAGATAGATAGATGATTTTTCGAGGGTAAGCGTACTATATATATTATTATATACCCATCATATAATTCACCTAATTACCATGATATATATATATAACGTAATAGGTTAGTTTATAGGCCGTACTATTTATTAAGTTACTCACTTACATAGTAGGCTACCCTTGTCACCAATCCGTATAATATATATATCATATATATATAGGTGAAGGGTGCCCGCGCGAGTACACTCAGGTCCCTCCCAATCCGGTATAGTGTAAATATAGTGAGTGTAGCTGTGGATACGGATTAAGTACAACATCATAATTTATATAGTAGCCCCTTACCCTCGCCTATAAAGGTCCAGTAAGTGAAATAGCGTAATTTCTCATAAAAAATGAGCTCCGAGTTATTTAAGAATCACTCTACTATAAAATAGAAAGCTATCATTAACTCAGATACTATATATATGTGATTAATTAAGTATTAAATTCCTATTTTCAGATTAATAGATTAGTAATATGCATAAGTTATCCTCATGTTAAAGCTCATAATTTACAACCGATATATAATAACTCATTCTCACGTATGAGCTTGGGCGCCATCAGCGTTTCAGCTATGTGATATATTATAAAGTCCCTCTTCAGTCCGCCTAGTTGTTCGCTACTACTAGCTAACGTTGCCACGGTTATATGTCAATATTAAATTAATATTAACTACATTTGTCTTAGGGCAGGTTTCTAAATTATTTATATTTAAATAAAATATACTCATCTTTACCGTACGGTTCGCGTAGTGCCCAGGATTATTTCAAATTATAAAATAGTATAATCCTTCTTATATCGGTGTTTAGCTACCGTATTAGGCCCACGTCCATTCAGTATACTTATATATTTAATAAATAAATCCTTCACCCTATATATCTATAGTATATATATATATATAACCTGATTAGTCAACTCAATATAGCCGCTTTCAAGCAATAATATATATATATTACTCCACAATAATAAATCTCCAGTCCGGGTTTATAGCGGTATAATAGTTCATCAATCACATTTCATAATGTGCTGTGAGAGTGAAGTTCATACGTTCATGCACTGCTTGCGCACAGAGAGCTATCCAATTTCTGAGCACTTAGCAAGTGGACATATCCTATAAATTACCACTGATAAGGGAGGAATTATAGGGCCCGGAGTCAGGGTGTCTAGTCCCTCTCGTTTAAGGTGTAGGGATAAGATTCAGATCTGTTAACCATGAGCTTTTCCGCATATAAATCCGTCCGCCCGTATGAACGTGCTTATTGTGGCGACTGCACCGCTCCATGGTTTTTAGTAACTCCGCGACTTTTGTGCTTATATTGCTCGCCGCCATAGTAAATCCTAGTCTCGCGGCTGAGTTTTCGGCGCGCTAGCTCGATCGTGTCACCAGGATATTATGACCCAAAAAACCCATATAGGCTATCGATAAATCTAGACTAGTATACCGTCCGAGTGATTGTCTGTGAATTCAAGCGCGAATCCCATGTTATTATGAGTGGATAAATCTAATCCACCTAACCGATGTGTTAGAATCACTTCAGACTAAAGTCACTAAACTACTCTACCCCCCTTTTCTATTATCGCCAGCTCCTGAAGAGAGAGACCCATGTTTTCATGTTATATGTAGACTATACAGAAGCCGATCGCTTAGCGTGATTGGTCTAGTAGTTTTATGAGGTTATGCAGAGTCGAATCCTTTCGCTATTGAGCCGAGCGGGTTCTGATTTTAGACTTTGTTGGCGCGCTCTGTGTATGTTCGCACTCAAGACGCTCGTTCTCTCTCACCGGTAGCGTCGGCGTCTATACCATTCTGGTTCGTATTCAAGGGGGTGAATTGTAGGGGTGGTTTAAACCTATTCAATGAGGGGGTATAAGATGCAAATTTATTCAAGGAGTTTAGGGAGGGAAGGGGCTTATTTCAGTCACCAGCACATTTCCTGACTACAACACACCAGTTTCATCATCACAAAATCAGAACACCAATTTAGGTAAATAAATAGATATTTTATATTTTATGTTAAGGTACATATTAGAATTCTACTTTTTATAGTGTTTATTTTTTAAATATAATTTTCAATTTATATTGTCTATTAAATTGAATGTATTGTTTGAGACTAACCAATATATTTGATAAAACATATTGTCACACTCTGAGAGAGAAGATGTTTTTAAAACCTAAGTTTATTCGGTTTTTTCCTATGTATCATTTGGGTTTTTATTGTTTTGCAGTGTGGGTTTTTTTTTTCATGGGTGTCTAAATAATTATATAAAGTATTGAGCCAAAAAGAATAGAACTATACGGTGTTCCCAAGGGATAGTTAGACCTAGGAGGCCCTAGCAGTTAATAAAATTATGTATTATAAACAAGTGTATGCTCGGTCATATATAAAAGTAGAGCTTTAATAATTGTGTTTTGGCGCAACAAATATCAAGCTGAAAAGGTTATCAAAGTCAAAATTGTTTTTTTCATGGATATATAATGGGGATAAGATTTGTATTTTTATTTCGTGACTCACTATATTTAATAAATATTATTTATTATTAAGAAGTAGAAGAATTATATCTAGCGCCTTTCGAATAATAAGTTAAGAAAAAAGTATATATACTTATAATATATATATAAATTTAATCGATATAGTATATAATATATATTATATTAACGTCAATATGTCAATAAATATCGTCTACCAATATAAATATCTATAGATATACCTTCTCACCCTAATATCGTGTACGCCCATCATTAGGGAAAGCCACACAGCTCTCAGGGTATCCCGCCGACGCAAGGTCTGGCTACTCCTATTCAAGAGATACCTCCAGTCGGAAGACTATGTTCCATGTTGTTCTGTATTGGGAGTGTAGTTCTATCAACCAGGAAGAGAAAGAGTGGATGTGTCTCCAGAACCTGGTTAAAGTTTTTGACAGATGTTTGTTAGTGGTTTGGTAAGTTGGATTCTGCGTTGTGTAGTATTGTAATCTAAGGTGGTGTCGCATCTTCGCCTTTGCCAAAGGATGACCTCCGCTGGTTCTTTCCCGAGGTAGTGAGTTGGAATTCTAGTGTTATTTCTGGTGGGTGGTTGTTTAAAATGTTGTGTTTATTGGTTTGCGTCTTAAGTGGTTTTCTATTAGTGTGGTTGGATTGTTATTATAATCTCGTTATGATTTGTTGATGTTGGGGAAGTGTGGTATATGCGTTGTCCAAGCAAATCTGTTCTGACCCACTATTTAGATTGGTGAAGAAGGATGATGTGCTGTTGAGTCTCAGTGTCAGTCGGTTGAGTGGTAGTGAAGCAGAGAGGATGTAAT
>JABUQX010079360.1:2500-10000 GCA_015478945.1 Trachelipus rathkii | reverse complement strand
AATAATAATAATAATAATAATAATAATAATAATAATAATAATAATAATAATAATAATAATAATAATAATATATTAATATAATAATAATTAATAATAATAATAATAATAAAATAATAATAATAATAATAATAATAATAATAATAATAATAATAATAATAATAAACGACTGTTATTAATTAAAAACCTAACCTAATATGTACACACTTTTTGCGGAAGCTTCCTTACATTCACACAAACATACCGGTAAAAGCAAAAATAATAATAATAATAATAATAATAATAATAATAATAATAATAATAATAATAATAATAATAATATTATTATTATCATAATAATAATAATAATAGATATTAATATAATATAATAATAAAGAATATAATAAACTTTCACGCCTTGCCCATACACTATTCTTCTCACACCTTTTAACCTTACATTCGTACTTTGACTCTACTCCATATCTCAATTCCATCGTAACTTTGCTTCCTATTCCTTCACAAACTCGGCAATCCAGTAACTAACTATAAATATTTACAAAATAAGACACGACCTGACACAAACCAATGGTAACTTAATCACAAAATAGTAACGTAACACTTCAATAACACAATTCCTTAACTCAACCCTGTAACCGTCTCTAAAAATCTACCTTAAAATATACTACGGCTTGTCTTTTTACATTTTCCTTCTCAACTCCTCAATCCTGATTTTAACGTTAGTTCCTGCTTTTAATTCACATTATTCCACTTTCTGACCGGTTTTCATAAATATAGTAACAAAATAGCCGAAATCTTCCAATTTTAGTTTTAACTTTCCAAATAAAAGATAACTTACCCAGCTTTGGGGAATTGACGATCTTAAACTTTTACTTCCACTAAACTCAAATCCAGTGAGTTCCACGAACCAATTACTCAAAAATCACTTGGACTTTTTACTTTCTTTTTGAAGACACTTAAGATAATTCCGGTTCCACACACCAGTTTCTATAACCTTTCACTATCCTTGATAAACGAGAAATGAGCATTTTTCTAGGTCTGCGTACGCCGCTCTCAATTTAGGTGGTAGATTCAATATCAATATCAATATCACTCCGCCATATAACTCCCCCTCCAAGATTGTGCAACAATCTTAAAAAGAAAAAAAAATCAGCGCCAACCTTCTACCTTACTCCATCCTTCCGGTTGATGCTCTCCTTCGTGCTTCGGTCCTTTTCTCATACTCTATAACCCTCCTCATTACATTTGGCTGTTCCGGTACCGATCCTCTCGACCTTGTAAACGGTGCCCTGTACAGATCCTCTGGTTCTGATGCCCTCCGTTCCTGTTGTCTAGCACTGGTACCAATCATCATAGCGTCCGGGACTTCACCTACTTCCATAAGCTCTTCATAAATCGATCTTGGCCTATATTCTGAACCCTCGGGGCTAGTCACCTCGATAATGACTTCTTCTACTTCCTCCACCTGATCTTCCTCGTGTGTCTCAAAGTCTGTATCTTGGTTCTCAGTAGCTACTACCTCCTGGTTTTCAATTGAACCTACTATCTCGTCTAAATCTGAATCCGTTTCCTCCTTACTCTCGTCGCTGACTCTTACTCCGAACGTGTAACTGTCTTTTGGGAACCCTATTGATTTCTCAAATGCTTCAATGTCAAATTCGCTCTCCTGGTCATTATCTACTCCTACCTCGTCGAACCAATCCTGTTGTTCACTCGTATCCACTGGTGAAAGTATCATGCTGACACTCTCCGTTTGGGTGCCCTTATTTTCTCCAACCTGGTCCTCTGTCTGCACCGACACGCTTCTTTTACCAGTTACCCCCTGTAATGCCATCTGTTTTAACAATCTCCATGCTTCCTTGATTTTTGCTCCTTGTTTCTTCGGTGTTTGTGCCTCCTGTGTTACTTGTCCAACCCATGGTACATGGACTATACCTTCTTCACGTTCCTGTTCCATCCTTTCTATTTCTCCTTGGTATTCCTTTTTCTGCGGTTCCACCTCCTCACACTGGAAATACTGTACAAACTCCTCTGCCTCCGGATTCAACATCCACCTGTCCTGAATAACCGGGGCCTCCTGTTTATCTATCCCTGTTGTGGCTGGCTCCGACACGTCCCGGCTGATGGCGGAGCAAGTTCGTTTCCCGAACTCGTTGTTTTCCTTTTCTTTTTTAACTCCTCTATTTCTTCCCTCATTGGACAAGAATCACGCCAGTGTCCGATCTCCTCACACAAGAAACATTTTCTTTCCACTACTCTCTGAGTCTCTTGTCCCTGTTCGTTGTTTTCACTCCTACGTTGGAATCCTTGTCCTCTTCTTATTGGACAATCCATCAGTCTATGCTCACCGCTCCCGCAAGCCAAGCACCACCCATTAAACCGCCAGCAGTCACGTTTCATGTGCCCAACCCTGTCACAATGATGGCACCTTAACCCTGGTCCACTATTCGGTCCACCAGACCTTCTATCATATTCCCTTGGTCCACTACTACGTTGTGGTGCCGGTTGTCCATACCGCACCCTGTCTGCATACGTCCTTTTTTCTTCTCCTTGAGGGATGGCCGCCCATATCGGAATTGTATCAGCCTCCGGTTCCGTGTTTTCATCCAGTTCGTCCTCATCACGAGCCCAGTTCACCATATCTTTCCATCTCACCCTCAGACTTTCTTTTTCGCCTCCCATCCGTAACTTAAATCGTCTTGCTATTTTCTTGGGCAGGCATCTTATAAATTGCTTTTTCAGTGTCTCTTTATCTCTTTGTTCTTCGTTAGTTGCAGCCTCATAGGTTGTCTGCATCCGTAATGCAAATTCAGCGATTTTCTCCTTCCTCTTCATCTCCATTCTCCAAAACTCCTTCTGGAGATCCATGACCTCACTATCCTTTCCCTCCTTGCACCAGTTCCTCAACCTTGTAACCACCGTGGCATATTTCACCTTAGCCCTGTACATGCTGAAATACATCCTTAATGCTCCACCTTCCAAAAAGTTCCTTAACTCTACCACCCATCTGTTTTTGTCACTTCCGAGCTGCTCCTTCGCATAGCGCTCGAAGTCTTCAATGAAGGCATCGAACGTTTGGACCTTTTCTTCACCGTATTTCAATGGTTTCACCGCCTTAATATTTGCCCTGCTGTAAGTCCTCATCACTTCTAGCAGTTCACCTGCCAAAATAATGAGAACCCTGTTTACAGCCAAGTTTGACTCCATTCCTGATTTCTCTAGTTCCACTAGCCTTTTCAACCATAACTGTCCTCCTTTATCTACTTCGCTTTCAACCTCCGACTCCACTTCTGTTACCGTGCTCTCATCACACGTATACTTCCTTGCTGGTTGCTTCCTCCTTCTATTTTTCCTCTTCCTCCTTCTTATATCGTCACTTTCGTTATCCACTTCAGCCCTCCTTTCAAAAATTTCATCTTCTGTTTCATCATTAATCTCATTTCTATACTGTAGTGCGTATTGCACCCTTTGTTTACTTTTAACCGGATCCTTGTTTCTCACTGATTGATCCTTATTCACTTTATCGTCCTTCCCTTTATCCAGTTCTATCACCGGGTTTTCACCTTTGGGTACCTCCAAGACCTGCAAACAGCCCCTCATTATTGCCGCTACCTTCTCTCTATCTACATTCTTCGACTCCTCTATCAAGGCCACCTGGAGTCCTTCCAGATATTCCATAACCTTGGAACCTCCAGAAGCCTCATCTTTCTTAACCTCTTCTTCAGTCCCCATCATGAATCACCAGGACTATCACCAGGACGTATAAAAAAATACACTACAAAAAAAAATTATCACCCTGTGTGTGTGTGCACGTACGCACGCAAGTGCCCACACCCAAGTATCCTTTTCAGGCAAAAAAAAAAAAAATTTTTATCAAAAAACAACCTGGCAATAAAAAAATTTTATCAAAAAAAAAAATTTCAGTATCGAATCACCCTGCCTCAACCTGTGACCCAATCAGAGACTGCTCAAAACGGCCACCAAAAATATGTTGCCGGACACACTAATCAGTCTGAGCCACCATACACGCGGGAGGTCTACAAGGTTCTACAGCCAACTAGGGTCCAGGAATAAGACAAACGGGTTTTTAATCATATATTTACAGTGCATAAACAAAATAATACTATATAAATCGTGCTATCCCACAAAAGATCCTACCGGGCTAGCCACTAACTCCCACTAAAAATCAATAAGTTAAGTAAATTAAATAATATATTATAAATCCCTAAAATATCAATAAATAAAATAACTCCAGTAATATATCAGTAAATGTTCACGAATATCAAAGCATAAATCAATTAGAAACATAAATAATCTGTGACGATCAGTATGGTCACTAAATAATCGGCAAACTGTCTGACCAGTATAGCTAGAACTCCGTATTGAAATATTAACAACACCGTGAATTTATTATAAGTAAAAGGGTCACTAAGTCATTACACCCTCTCAACTGGGTCACTTGATTACAGTTACAAATGTTAAGGGAACTTTAATGTCTTAGGGAAAATAAACAGTAAATAGAGACTTCCCTTTAGTTCCTGTGAAGGTGGGGAGTACACTCAGGTACCCTCCCAATCCAGGTGAAGGTGGGGAGTACACTCAGGTACCCTCCCAATCCAGGTGAAGGTGGGGAGTACACTCAGGTACCCTCCGTGAAGGTGGGGAGTACACTCAGGTACCCTCCCAATCCAGGTGAAAGCGATCCAAAATGGTCCGAATTAGAACCACTCTCCAGATAAAAGCCCAGTATAAATCCTTCAGGTTGATGCCAAGTTTCCGTTAAAACCCGATTTAAATCCTTCCGGGTTCCTCCAGGTTGGGGCCAGGTTTCAGTTAAATAAAGCCATCCTGGTGAGAATGTAGCTGCTGTTTAATGAATCTATAATGTTTTGTGTAAGATTTCAGTTAAATAAGTTATTAGCCAGGCTTCTAAATAAATCCTTCCGGGTTGGGGCAGGTTTCAATTAAATAAATCCTTCCGGGTTGGGGTCAGGTTTCAGCCAAATAAATCCCTCCGGGTTAGGGCCAGGTTTCAGCAAAACCCAATATAAATCCGTCCGGGTTGGGGCCAGGTTTCAATTAAATAAATCCTTCCGGGTTGGGGCCAGGTTTCAATTAAATAAATCCTTCCGGGTTGGGGTCAGGTTTCAGTTAAATAAATCCTTCCGGGTTGGGGCCAGGTTTCAATTAAATAAATCCCAGTATTTGGTTCCCGGTTTGGTTCCCTTGAAAGAAAACCCTCCATCAGATATATTTACATAAATGCAGTAATAATAATAATAATAATAATAATAATAATAATAATAATAATAATAATAATAATAATAATAATAATAATACATACATACATACACACATAATAATAATAATAATAATAATAATGTGCAAATCACAAAATAAGTAACAGTAATAATAATAATAATAATAATAATAATAATAATAATAATAATAATAATAATAATAATAATAATAATAATAACTGTTATTAATTAAAAACCTAACCTAATATATACACACTTTTTGCGGATCGATCCTTTACATTCACACAAACATACCGGTAAAAAGCAAAATTAATAATAATAATAATAATAATAATAATAATAATAATAATAATAATAATAATAATAATAATAATAATAATAATAATAATAATAATAATAATAATAATAATAATAATAAACTTCAGAAGCTGAGACGGAGTCGGAGCCGGACTTTTAACCTTACATTCGTACTTTGACTCTACTCCGTATCTCAATTCCATCGTAACTTTGCTTCCTACTCCTTCACAAACTCGGCAATTCAGTAACTAACTATAAATATTTACAAAATAGGACACGACCTGGCACAAACCAGTGGTAACTTAATCATAAAATAGTAACGTAACACTTCAATAACACAATTCCTTAACTCAACCCTATAACCGTCTCCAATAATCATAAAATAGTAACGTAACACTTCAATAGCACAATACCTTAACTCAACCCTATAACCGTCTCCAAAAATCATAAAATAGTAACGTAACACTTCTTCAATAACACAATTCCTTAACTCAACCCTATAACCATTTTAAAAATCATATAAAATAGTAATGTAACACTTAATAACACAATACCTTAATCTCAACCCTTATAACTGTTCCAATCCAGTAACTAGCTATAAATATTTACAAAATAAGACACGACCTGACACAAACCAATAGTAACTTAATCACAAAAATAGTAACGTAACACTTCAATAACACCAATCCTTAACTCAACCCTATAACCGTCTCCAATAATCATAAAATAGTAACGTAACACTTCAATAACACAATACCTTAACTCAACCCTATAACCGTCTCCAATAATCATAAAATAGTAACGTAACACTTCAATAACACAATACCTTAACTCAACCCTATAACCGTCTCCAATAATCATAAAATAGTAACGTAACACTTCAATAACACAATACCTTAACTCAACCCTATAACCGTCTCCAATAATCATAAAATAGTAACGTAACACTTCAATAACACAATACCTTAACTCAACCCTATAACCGTCTCCAATAATCATAAAATAGTAACGTAACACTTCAATAACACAATACCTTAACTCAACCCTATAACCGTCTCCAAAAACCTAATTTAAAATATATCTCGGCCTGTCTTTTTACATTTTCCTTCTCAACTCCTCAATCCTGATTTTAACGTTAGTTCCTGCTTTTAATTCACATTATTCACTTTCTGACCGGTTTTCATAAATATAGTAACAAAATAGCCAAAATCTTCCAATTTTAGTTTAAACTTTCCAAAATAAAAGATAACTTACCCAGCTTTGGGGAATTGATGATCTTAAACTTTTACTTCCACTAAACTCAAATCCAGTGAGTTTCACGAACCAATTACTCGAAAATCACTTCGACTTTTTACTTTTTTTTGAAGACGCTCAAGACAATTCCAGTTTCACACACCAGTTTCTATAACTTTCCACTATCCTTGATAAACGAGAAATGAGCATTTTCTAGGTCTGCGTACGCCGTTCTTAGCTAGTTAGTATATTCAATATCGATATCACTCCGCCATATAACTCCCCCTCCAAGATTGTGCAACAATCTTAAAAAGAAAAAAAAATCATCGCCAACCTTCTACCTTACTCCATCCTTCCGGTTGATGCTCTCCTTCGTGCTTCGGTCCTTTTTATAGTTATGGCATATGTACAGGAATTTATATATATATCGGTATAGAGCAAGAATATATATATGCTATATATATATATATTAAATAGTTACATATATACATATATATATGTTTTATATATTATATATATGTATATATAAGGTATGAGATATAGTATATATATATATATATATATATATATATATATATATATATATATATATATATATATATATATATATATATATATATATATATATATATATATATATATATATATATATATATATATATATATATATATATATGTATATATGTGTGTGTGTGTGTGTGTGTAACTCTATTAT
>JABUQX010079359.1:25000-29308 GCA_015478945.1 Trachelipus rathkii | reverse complement strand
CTTCGGCTTCCCCCTTCTATATCATCCCCCACGTCCCCCGCTAAAGCGGGGTGCCCGCTCGTTATGCTCGCGGGTCCGTGGTGGAGTTTTTTTTAAAATAAAAATACTCTTAAAAATTATACTAATAATAATTAAATAAACGAAAAATAAAAATAAAAGAAATTAGAAAAATCAAATTCATATTGAAGTTAAATAATAATAATAATAATAATAATAATAATAATAATAATAATAATAATAATAATAATAATAATAATAATAATAATAATAATAATAATAATAATAATAATAAATAAATAAAAGCTTACAAAAAAATTGCAACGAAAAACCATTATTAAAACTAATAAAAAGAACAGTTTTATATTCTTTTCAAAGCTTCACAATTTTTAAATTTAGTTCTTAACTTGTTCGAAAGTATTGATATAATAGAAGAAATGAAATGTAGCCGCGAAATACCTAAGGGCCTATTTATATATATATATATATATATATTATAAGTTTTTATATATATTAATTACTAGTTATATATATAAAAAAAAAGAATATATATATATAATACATGAAACTATATGTATAAGAAAGAATATATATATATATATATATATATATATAACTTTAATAAGGGTTTTAATATATTTTTTAAATTAAACTAGTTGTACCTTTTAAATAAGGCCTATATGCGGCAAAAATTACAAAATTCCATAAAGAAAACTCGAACCATCGTCTATCGGAATGGTTTACTGTAGCTTTAATCCACTTTGCTAAAGTAGCCAATCCTTTTCCCTTTTAAACAGTCTAACCTTATATTCGAGGCCCGGTCACTTTTGTTATCTCTCTCTTGGCCCGACCTTTTTCCTTTTTCGACCATCTTTTTTTTTCTCTTTTCCTCGAACTTGCAATATAAAGAGCCTATATACATATAGTTATTGCTATATATTATATATTGTTATATTCTATATATTATACATATATATAATATAGTATATATATATACATAAGGTTATATATATATTATTATTATTATTATTCATATATGATAAATATATATATATCTAGTTGAAGTACATCATATATATATATATATATATATATATATATATATATATATATTATATATATATTATATATATATATATAGTATATATATATTGCTGTTATTATTACTATTACGTCATATATATATACTTCATTATATATATATATATATATATATATATATATTTTCAATAGATGCTTCGGAAACATTCTTTTATCTTTCCGAAAATATGCAGATATAATTTATTACATGTTTAAAATACCACGTGGACCTCTCCCCCTTCTCCCTGAACCCTCCTTATGAACTGTTTCTTTTTTTTCATTGGCTGAAAGCTTGGAACATCCTATTCCATGTGGGAGGTCCTTAAGCCCGATACACACTTTCCAGTAAGCATGCTTGCTCCCTCCAAGTAACTTTATACTCGATTCTCAAGAGTATTTGGATTTAAAAAATATTTTCTTTTGTTTATTTTTTATTTATTTTTTTTTTTTGTGAGCATATTTCATTTTTTTTTTTCTGAAGTTTTACCAGTAAGAGCTTAACTTGATTAGTATAATTTTTTTCCTTTTGAGATTATTATTATCAACCTTATTGTTATTATTTCTACAATCATGATGATTTTATTATTATTATTTTTTTTATTGCCCTTTTAAAACCTATTTAATATTAGCATACTTGTTAAACAATAATATAATTAGTTTAAAGTTACATAGTTCGTAGAACCTTAACGCCATCCTAGGAAACGTATTTAAATTTTTAATAAAAGAAAAATATTTTAAACCAGAAATTTTAACAATGTGAAATCCGTAACTACTGGTGAAACGGATTCGAATATTTATTATTATTATTAATGCTATTATTGATATCATTATAGCAGTAGTAGTGGCAGTGATGGTAGTAGTACTAGTGTTTGTAGTACTATTTATGATAACTGATATTATTATTATTATTATTATTATTATTATTATTATTATTATTATTATTATTATTATTATTATTATTATTATTTGATGGTGTAAAAAGGAATAGGTTTTTTGGGGATGAGGTCATTAGTAAGGAGGAGGTAATGGGTAGAGTGAGAAAGTTGAAGAGTGTTAAATCTGCAGGTAGAAAAGATCAAGAACGGAGGCGAGATGGTGATTGATTGGATTTGGAAGTTGTGTAACAAAGCGTTTATGAAGGCTATAGTTCCGAAGAATTGGAGGAAAGGAGTAATAGTTCCCTTATATAAGGGTAAGGGAAATAGGGTAACTGTAAGAATTATAAGGGAATTAGTTTATTTAGTGATGTAGGGAAGATATATGCTGGTATTTTGGTCAAAAGAGTGCGTCGAATGACTGAAGGACTAATCGATTGGTGAAGAACAAGGTGCGTTTAGAAGTGATAGAGAATGTGTGGATCAAATCTTTACACTGAAACAAATGATTGAGAAAATGGGAGTGAAGAAGAATAAATTGTATATAGGTTTTATGAATTTGCAACAGGAATATGAAAGGATTAATAGGGAAGCTCTATGGCAGGCGTTTGTGATATATAGTGTTGGTGGTAGGCTTCTGAATGGAATCAAAAGTATGTATGACGATAGTGAAGTGTGTGTAAGAAATAAATGGAGTCGAAAGTGATTGGGTTTAATATTTAATAGTGGAGTGAGGCAGGGATGTGTTATGTCTCCTTAGTTATTCAATTTTGTATATCGATGGGGTTATGAAAGAATTAGAGGTGAGGGTGGTCTGCAGGGATGGTGTTAGAATGCATGGAGGAGGAATGGGAAGTAGAGTCGGAGGGTGCGCTTACCTATTATATGCGGATTAGATTTGGTTTTGGTGGCGAATCTGAGAGAATTGAGTAGGATTGGAGAAAGATTTGTAAGGTGGTAAAAGGAGGGGTTGAAAGGAAACGTAGATAAGAGTAAGGTTATGGTTTGAGTGAGGACAGTCCTCGGGTGTGGAAGTTATGTTAGATGGGAGCAGCTGAAAAGTGTCTGGAGGTTTAAATATTTAAAATATTATGTTGGGCGAAAACGGGAAACGGAAGATGCAGAGTGTAGTTAGAAAGTTGTGAATGGCAGGAAGGTGGCTGGTGCAATTAAATCCTTGGTGGATGTAAAGAGACTAAGTCTTGAGTGCTCTAGGGTCTTAAATGAGGGTGTGTTATTACCTGTGTTAATGTATAGTAGTGAAACTATGGTCTGGAATAAGAGGTATAGGTCTAAAGTACAATGTGTTCAGATGGACAATCTTAGGGGTGTGTTGGGCGTGGGAAGAATTGATAAAATGAGGAATGAACATATTAGAGAGTTGTGTGGTATGAAGAAACGGGTAAATGAGGCAATAAATGATATTACGCTGATATGGTTTGGTCATGTGGAAAGGATGGATGATAGGTCGGTTTGGTTAAGCGATGTATAGTGGTGAGTGTTCTGGGAATCGACCGGCTGGGAGACCGAAGAAAAAGTGGATTGAGTCAGTAAAGGAATGCCTGGAGGAGAGAAATGAGAGTTTGACAGAGGCGAGAAGAAAGGTGCATAATGGCAACAACTAACGCATGCCTGGATGGTCACCTTGGAACAGCAGAGTTCTGATTTTTTTTCTCGTATCTCTAATTTTGGCATTGAAAAATGGTAGTTTTCAATTTCTAAAAAAAGCACACTCTTCGTCTATATACTCGACATACGAGTAATCTGCCATATAACTACGATTTCTTCTTCGGAAACACACCACTCAGACCCTCTCCTGTTCTTAATAGTCTTGGCATTTTCTTTTCTCTTGATTTTAATTGGAAGGATCACATTATTTCTCTCTTTAAAGAAGCTTCAAAAAGGTTGAGTATTCTGACGCACCTTCGGAGCTTCTCACTTCCCCAGTTGCTCACTTGCTATAAGGGCGCTCGCTATAAGGGCGTTGTTCTCCCTTATATGGAGTATATATATATATATATATATATATATATATATATATATATATATATATACATATATATTTAATTAATATATATATATATATATAATATATATATATATATTACAGGTAACCACCACTCACGGGAAGAGCTGTCTAAGATTCCAGTAGTTTTTTTTAATATATTAGTACAACCATCAATATCTTATCAATTAATATATTTGTACACAAATTGTTACTCTTTATTATTTTTGTAATTTTTTATTATAAATGAGTTTTAAATAAAATAAGTTAATATATTATTTATTCGTATTTCAGTAGATTTTTAATAGTTGAAGCCAAAATTTCTTTTAAATATCTTTATCTCATTTTTCA
>JABUQX010079359.1:20000-22500 GCA_015478945.1 Trachelipus rathkii | reverse complement strand
GTCGTGACCGAAATAAGTGACCTTGTATCTTTCGGCGAAACTGTATGAAACTGCTGGATACGTGGAATGTTGGAAGAATAAATGGCTAGGAGAAGAGGAGAGAGAGGTTGTGGGTGTATTTAGAAAAAATAAATTATATTTGCTTACTGTGTCTGAAACAAAAAAGAAAGGGATCGGTGAAGAAGAGTGCTTGTGTGCTGGAGTGGAGAGGAATGAGAGGGAGAGAGAAGTAGTTGCGATTCTGATGAGTGATTTGTGGCACGTTGTGGTAAATTTTTTTTGTGTGAGTAATAGAATAGTAATGATTGAATTTAAGTTTTGAGTCAAGGTATGTGTGGTTATAGCATTTGCTCCATCTGAAAGTGATATGAAGGAAAGTCGTACTTTCGGGACAAGGTGAGTATGGGATTCAGATTGAATGTGTTGGGTGACTTGTATGACTGGATATTTGGTCCCTTTAGGGTTGCGGGAGAAGATCAGAATCAATGGAAGGGGATGATTTTTGCGAGGGAAGAGGTATGGTGAAGCAGAGATGGTATCGAAGTGAAAAGCATGACTGATTTTGCGTTGTGAAGAAAGAGATGTTGAAGTATGTGTTGATGTTAAATGAGTGAGGGGGTTGGGATAGGAATATCATATTGTTTTTTTATGATTGAGAAGAAAGAAAAAAAGGAAGGAAGTGGGGAAAATTAAGAATGAGGAGCTAAGTGAACAAGGTTATAGATAAATATACGTGAGAGCACTTGCAAATAAATCAGTTGAAATTGAACAAGATGAAACTGAACAAATCTGGATGCAAATGAAGGAACAATTTGTTAGTAGTACAATAGAAGTATATTGGTGGGCTAAAGTAGGAAATAAGAATGTCGATAGTGAGTGGTGGAATGAAGAGGTGATGCAAGCGGTTAAAAGTAAAAATGAAGCGTGATTGGATGTGCTCAAAGTCAATGATAAGGTTACGAAAGAAAAGTGTATGTAAATATATAAGGATGAAAAAAGGATTCCTAAAAGTTGCATACGTATCAGGGAAAAAGAGGTAAATGAACAGATTGGAAAGAGGATGAATAGAGACTTACAAGTTAATAAGAAGTTTTTCTGGATGGAAGTATGTAAGGTTAAGATAAAGAGATAGGGGAATCTTCATAGAATAAGAATAGGGATGGTACATTAGTGACTGATGAAACTGATGTGAGGAGAGTTTGGAGGGAACACTTCGAAAATCTGCATAACATTAGCAGTAATGAAGAGGCGATAGTAAATATGTGTGGGTTTGATGGTGTAAAAAAGAAATAGGCATATTGTAGATGAAGTAATTTGTAGAGAGGAGGTAATAGATAGTGAGAAAGTTGATGAAGGGTAAATCAGCAGGAATAGATGAAATTACTGGTGAAATGATCAAGAATGGAGGCAAGATAGGGATTGACTTTATATGGGAGTTGTGTAAAAAAGCTTTTGTGGAAGATTTAGGACCGAAGGAATGGAGAAAAGAAATGATAGGAGCCTTATATAAAGGTTAGGAGGTATAAGGGAAAGTGTAGAAACTATACGTGAATTAGTTTATTGAGCGTTGTATGGATGATAAACGCTGGTATTTTGGTTGAAAGAGTGCGTCGAGTGACTGAGGACTGGTTGTTGAAGAACAAGGAGCATTTAGAATTGGTAGAGGATGTGTAAAGCAAATTTTTGCATTGATGTAATTGAGTGAGAAAATGGGAGAGAATAGAATATATTGTATTTAAGTTTTAGGACTTGCGAAAGGCTAATCACAGGATTAATAGGGAAGCCCTGTGGCAGGTGTTGATGATATAGATTGTTGGTAGTAGGCTACTGAATGGAATCAAAAGTATGTATATTGATAGTGAAGCATGTGTAAGAATAAATGGAGTGAAGAGTGAATGGCATAATATTAATAAGGAAGTGAAGGAGGGATGTATTATGTCTCCTTTGCTATTAAACTTCAATATGGATGAATATATGAAATAATTTAAGGTAGGGGTGGCAGGGGTGGGGTTAGACGGAGAGAACTGAAGAATTGTTCGCTGATGATTTGGTTTTATGTAGCTAATCTGAAGAAAGTTTGAGAGGTTTGGTAGGGTGTGTAAAAGGAGGTGTTTGAAGGTAAACGCTGTTAAAGTAAGGTGATGGTGGTAGGTGAGGAGAGTCCACAGTATGAAATCATGTTGGATGTTGAACAACTGGAAAAAGTATCAGAGTTTAAATATTAGACTCTATGCTGGATGAAAAGGGAAGGGATGATGCCGAGTGTAGTAGTTGGTGCAATTAAATCTTTTGCGAATGCAAAAGGACTAAGTCTTGAGTGACTTGGGGTTATTCATGAGGGTATGTTGTTGCCGATGTTAATGCATAGCAGCAAAACTATGTGGTGGTATAAGAAATATAGATCTAAGGTGCAGTTTGTTCAAATGGATAATCTCAGGGGTGTGTTAGGTATGTTAAGAACTGATAAAATGAAGAATGAGCGTGTTAGGATGCTGTTTGG
>JABUQX010079359.1:12500-15000 GCA_015478945.1 Trachelipus rathkii | reverse complement strand
AGGTGTGGAGGTCAGTAATTTGTTGAGCGTGTGATCTAGGGGGTATTCGCCTTGTAGTTTGTTAAAGTTAGATAGGTTTTTTATGCACAATGATTCGATTAATTTCCGTTGAAGGGGGTCAAGGGCTTGTGTGATAGGTATCATGTTGTCAATGTTAATTCTGTGGTTGAGTGAAGATCTGTGTAGGGTGAGTGCTGAGTTCTATGCATCATGGATAAGGTCTTGTTTCTGTTGGTATTTTCGTCTTTTGAAATCGTTGGTTTCACCGATATAATGGGAGGTGCAGTTAAAACATGGAATTTTGTAGACACATTGGGAAATATTGTTAGAGGTGTGTGTAGGAGGTTTAAAGATGCGTTTAAGGGAGAAGGTATTAGAGGTAGTGAGTCTAAGGTTTTCAGGTAAGGACTTAATGATCGTAGGATTAGGTATATGAGGAATAGGTAAGTAGGAAAGAGAGTTATGGGGTAGGTCGTTAGAAGGATTGTAAAATTTCTTTTTGGCTTTTTTGAAAGAACGAGATATGATGTGTTTGGGGTAGGATAGTTTACTAAAGGTGGAGAAAAGATAATTGAGTTCAGTTTGAAGAAAAGGAGGGGAGCAAATGCGAAAAGCTCTTAAGAAAAGTGATGAAAGAATTCCCAATTTTGTTTTAGTGCAATGGGAGGAGAACCAGTGAGTATATGATGGGTTGAAGGTAGGTTTCCGATAGACTTGATATAAGAAAATTGGGCTTTTATCCCAGGAGAGGAGGGTGTCAAGGAATGTTCCTTACACCATTTCCCTATTAGAAAGATACTTCTCTGAAAACTCTTACAACTTAGACTACCCTTTCCCTTTACTCAAAAAACTCATACTCCTTACCCTTGAACACAATTTCTTCCATTTTAATAATTCATACTTTAAACAAAACTCAGGGCTTAGTATGGGATCCCCTCTCTCTCCAATTCTTAGTAACCTTTTTATGGAACTTATTGAGCATTTCTTTATCCTTAATCACCCCCTTCTCTCTAACACTACCTGGCTCCGGTATGTTGATGATATCTTTGTTTCCATCCCCCTTAACACTAACCCAGCCCACATTCTAAATTATATTAACTCCATTCACCCTAACATAAAATTTACTATGGAGCCCTCTTCCAATAAAACTCTTCCTTTCCTTGACACCCTCCTCTCCTGGGATAAAAGCCCAATTTTCTTATATCAAGTCTATCGGAAACCTACCTTCAACCCATCATATACTCACTGGTTCTCCTCCCATTGCACTGAAACAAAATTGGGAATTCTTTCATCACTTTTCTTAAGAGCTTTTCGCATTTGCTCCCCTCCTTTTCTTCAAACTGAACTCAATTATCTTTTCTCCACCTTTAGTAAACTATCCTACCCCAAACACATCATATCTCGTTCTTTCAAAAAAGCCAAAAAGAAATTTTACAATCCTTCTAACGACCTACCCCATAACTCTCTTTCCTACTTACCTATTCCTCATATACCTAATCCTACGATCATTAAGTCCTTACCTGAAAACCTTAGACTCACTACCTCTAATACCTTCTCCCTTAAACGCATCTTTAAACCTCCTACACACACCTCTAACAATATCTCCCAATGTGTCTATAAAATTCCATGTTTTAACTGCACCTCCCATTATATCGGTGAAACAAACGATTTCAACAGACGAAAATACCAACACAAACAAGACCTTATCCATGATGCACAGAACTCAGCACTCACCCTACACAGATCTTCACTCAACCACAGAATTAACATTGACAACATGATACCTATCACACAAGCCCTTGACCCCCTTCAACGGAAATTAATCGAATCATTGTGCATAAAAAACCTATCTAACTTTAACAAACTACAAGGCGAATACCCCCTAGATCACACGCTCAACAAATTACTGACCTCCACACCTTTTTTCAAAAAAATCCTAAAACTACATTCTTAATTTTCTATTTTCAAAATATTTTTCTTACATTTTATTAACTTTTATTTTAGAAATTTATTTAGTCTTCATGCCATCACGTTTGAAAAAGGGTCCAGTTGGATCGAAAGCTCACGTTTACTACTAATTTTTGAAGACTCTTGTATGAAAATAATTTCTTAAAAAATTTTCTGCATTTTTAATTTATAAGGCCTTCTTTAATATATATATATATATATATATATATATATAATGTATATAATATATAATATATAATATATATATATATATATATATATATATATATATATATATTATATTATAATATATATATATTATTATATATATATATATATATATATATTATATATATATATATAATATTATATGATTATTACATTTTTTTTTTTTTTACATTTGTCAACCACCGCTCACGGCAGAGCCCCATTTCAAGGAGGGGGTGTTGAACGCCTCAAATATTCATCTAACGCAAATTTACGCAGTTTGAATACCAACTTTGGCTTAAAGTGAGGGAGATTAAAATGAGTAGGAAACACAGAAGATTGAAGA
>JABUQX010079359.1:5000-7500 GCA_015478945.1 Trachelipus rathkii | reverse complement strand
ACCACTCACGAGCTGGGCCATTCTCAAGGAGGGGGCGAAAATAAAACATTGAAAAAACCCACCCAATCCCCGAGTCTAACGCGAACTAGTCGAGCTTTCTCTATGTCGTGATGTTCGTTACGTAATGTTGGCTTTAAATGCGAGTGTGAATTTTATATTAATAAATATAATGAGTGGTGTGGAAATAATAGTACCATGATAAAGAAATTGGGTTCAACTTCAGATGAATTCTCTACTGAGGTAATCTAGACGCTAGACTGAATATAAGATTTTTATGTGTATTTATTGGATCCCGCTCTAGCAACAACGAGACATAGTTTATGGTGGTACGTTTCACCACATACAATCTATCAAGTTATTAATAATAAATTCTAGTTAGCTAAGAGAGCAATGGCACCTCTTATGTGCTAACGAGGTAATAAGTACGATCGCAAGGATGGTGGAATGCGAGAGTGGTTCAAAACTTCTCATCTACCCGATATCATCTGCCGCTGTTTTAATATATGGTACCTAATATAAAAAGATAAAGATAGAGCGCCATAAATCAGTTTATATATATTTCATATTTTAGCAATAAGAGAAGTAATATTATAAGGGTACAATAAGAGTTTTGTAAGTAGTGGTGCCAGTATTTTATTAGTCCTTAGCTTTAAGTAAACTCAACTCAATTAACTATTCAATAGAAATGGTTGGAGTAACCTGGCAAGCTCTCCCCTCTATCATAAATGAATTAAGGAGATAATACAGTACTCCTAATATATATACTAAAGGAAGCGTGATAAATATAAGGCCCTATTTAATTATAAACGTAATTAGCTGTAAAGCATGAGATAATAATAATAATTCCTCTATACGGCAACTAACTTAGTACAGATACTAACACGTCTTTTCATATCTTTTGATTCCGCCTCTATCGTGTGTAGCAAACCATGAAATATGATTATGAGATCTATCCAAATTATTTATTAGTTGATTAATATTGTTTATTGATGATCCTCAGAATGTTTATGTTAATAATCACGTGTAGAGAGTGCGTATACAGATACATGTGGCATTGCGAGATGAAAACAGGTAGAATCGCCGTCGGCGATGAACGCCTGTGGTTTTGTTGAGACGTACCGAGTGTTATTCAGAGAGTTTATCAGTTTATTTAAAATTTTAAATGAGGTGTTAAATATTTACTTAAGTGCTAATAGGTTGACCTCCAACCGGGATAGTAATCCCAAAACTAAATCAATTAAGATATCGTGCATAGAATATGTAATCGGAAAGCTGAAGACTAGATATAAGGCAAACTTCTTAGAAGTCAATAGATATAGGAACAAGTATTTAAATGTAGTTTGTAAGAATGTGAAGAGTTTGAATATCATCTCGGTAATTAAAGAATATAAGTATGAACAGATTTGAAATGGAGTTGAATAGAAATGTGATGAGTAATTGAGTCATCTCTATAAGGTATTAAAGATAATGTAGAACAGTAGTATAATATATAAAATGTGAATAAAGTAATAATTAACTGAAGTAAATCGTATTGAATGAAAAGTATAAAAGTTGGAGATATATTTAGACAAACCTTGTCGGTAATATAACTACCTCCATAACAGTTAATCAGGAAAGGTGAGGAAAAGTGAATCTGTCCTCAAAATCAACGAGTGCTTGATATGGGGAGCGATCGAGTAAAGAAAGCTAGACAGTTGTAATAAGTAAGCAAAGAGTATAAAGTGGAGGAAATCCAATAAAAAGGTAAAGGGAAGCTTATGAAGTGTGAGTATGACGCATGTTGACCATAAAACGCCTGAAGATCTCTAAAATAAGTCTTGTATGATATATTGATCAAGGATGCCACTACATTAAGTGCAAGGCCACCCTCTCCTTAAATAAATGTCCCTAAAGGGCAGTAAAAACCATATAAATATATTAATTCAGAAATTAAGTAGGAGATGAGGAAAAGATAGAATGAAATCACACAGGTGATGAGCACTCGAGTATGGAGAGTGTGTATCTGGAAAGAAGCCATTACTGAGAAGAGTGAATAGTCGTGTAGAGAGGAAGTGTCATTCTACGAACTCTCATCCCATGTAAGCTATCTCCAGCATCAGAAGTAATGAGTACTTGTAGGTCTCTCTAAACGTGGAAATATATGAGAACTTCCGGCTTCGAGATATGAGAGTCATGAGCCCAGGCAGTGGATGTATAAGGTCAGTGATGGGCGATTATTGTCCGATGAGGTAATACAAAGAGGAGCTTTGTTAGCCATTGTTTCGGAGTCTCGGATTTGAACAATGATGGTCGGCTTCGCCTTCTGCAGACACTTGATTTGGCTATGAAGGAGTATTCAGTTTAAGACATAGAGAGTAGAGAGGAAGAGTTTTGAGCGGGTATGACAAGGCTAAGTCAGCTCGAAGCACACTGCCTAACACAAACACTTAGGGTATAGGAGGTAAATGCCTTTCCGGTGAATACCCACTATAGCCTTCTGGACGTGTATCATATAGAACTC
>JABUQX010079358.1:20000-32504 GCA_015478945.1 Trachelipus rathkii | reverse complement strand
TATACTATATATATATATATATATAATATATAATATAATCTTATATATATATATATATACATACTTAGGGACGCATGTACCGATATCACGAGGAAAAGGAGGGCTCGATAACCGATACGCGATCAACTCGATCTACTCTAATTTGATTTGTAAGCGGGGTTGCCTATACCGATACGTGCATACTTTAATTAATATATAAATACACCAGTAACTAATGACTTAGAACATTTGTGCCTGCTGGCAACTCAACGATTGCGATTCCCTGTACAACATTCACTTTCAGTACATTATATTTCATTATGTACTACCGTAACTTATAATGCTATTTTCACTTTCAACAATAGTACCATATTAACGGAAAACAATATTGCGATAATGTATAACATTAGTAACTTTTTATGTTTGTGGTATTATTTAGAAAGAAGTATTCCAGTTTCCATCTTCAAGTAGGAGTATTAGAACAAAGTTTTAGCTACTAGCTTTTAGTAACATATGATTTCACAATTTAAATGAAGATCTCTTAAGCTATGTCCAATTATAAAGAATAAAATAATTGATAAGAAGAGAGACCTCGAATTATCGAGACTAAAATTTTCCTGTAATTTGAGGTAGTCCCCAATTCTACTCAAAATGATTAATAGAAAATAGCTCGCTTTACGAAAGATCATTCGTAATTCACTCAAATCTTCAAAAGATTCTATACATTGTTGTATGCTCAAAAATAAACATGTTAGCTTCATATTTAGTATCGTGTGCGAGAGCTTGCCTTTTTATGGGTGGTGTTTGACATTTTCTACTCCTACACTATAATAGCTCTCTTTCGAGCTGTAAGAGGGAAGTGTGCTGATATATTATTTGCCTGCATATCTACTGATAATAAGGAATAACCTTTGCTGATGTTCATTGCCTACGCGCACTGAAAGGATTGTTCTCCTGTCTTTAGTAGTTTATAGCATTCTTTACATGTTTTTTCGTAGAGCCTGTCAGTGTCCTGGGCTTTTCACTGAGGGACTGAGCGAAAATTTTGAATTATCTGTTGTCCTTGAAGACTGCTCTTCAGTTTTTGATCGATGACGGTTTCCTGGTGTGTTTCTTATTGAAAGTGAATGAGATGTCAATGCATATTTTCGCGCCATGACTAGCAAAAGTTAACAATCCAAAATCCTCATCTTGCAGTAGGCGTTTATTTGCTGAAAAGCCACCATAGTCGACTATCAGTGCTGTTGCCAGAGGGTTGCTGATAAGGCATTTTGTCTTTAACATTCTTCTGTCTCTTTTTTTTTTATTTTTTTTTTTTTTTTTTATTCTTGTTTTTTTTTTTTTGTCAATGCGAGCAAGCTCCTCGGTTATTGTCTTTTTAATTGCATTCTAGAAGTGGTTCACCGTCGGGAGGTGGCAATTCTTTTGTGGGGTTTCCAGCTTAGCAAATGTTTTTCTAGTTATTTACTTGGTCTTTATTTGATTGTTTATTTTTTTTTTACAGTTGTACATCCGCCGCTCACGGGCAGAACCATATTCAAGGAGTGGGCGTTGAACGCCTCAAAATTCCACTGCTAACGCAAATCATGCTGAATGAACACAGGCACGCAGGCTTTAAGTGACGGGAATTAAATTGGAGTAGGAAACAACAGAGTGATGGAAGAGACGATTCCAACAGCAACAGCGGTGGCAGGAAAGAAAGAAAGCACCGCAGCGAACCAGTCTGGAGTTAATAACATCAACACAAAATCACTGTATGCCGAGCACGCACCCCTTGTTGCTTACGAGGGAGGCGTAAAGGTAGTGTTTTGTGTACGCGCGGACGTGGATAGTTATTCCCATCGGCATTGACCTCTACAGTAACACTTACTAGGAAAGGGATAAAGGCACACCAACATATCGCGCACGCAAATAATAAAAAGAGTTTTCAGTTGACCAATAGAAAGTTACAGGGACAGTTTATAAGCTTTTGGGCCTTTGCCTCGACCCTATCTCAAAGCCAGGATAAACCAGAGTCCCCACCCCCCCACGATATTGAGAGCAGTGCAAGACTCCATACAAGGGGCGGTTGTGAGGACCCATCTGTTATGTAGGTGAAGTAATGAGCAAGCATGGGAAAAAAAAAAGTCTCGCACTCTAACAGACTCCCAGTTTTTCTTTGAAGGCCTCCGCCCCCCCCCTTCCCGCTCTTTATTTTTCTTTGCAAAACCACTCTGTTGTTATTTGATCGTTTTTCAAAAAAATTTTTTTGTTTTTGTTAAGGCCAAAGGATGTTTATAATTGGTCAACAGAAGAGACGGGAACCGTCGTCGAAGATAGTAGAAAAGTTAAGTGTCGCTTAGGAGAGAAGATTTGTAGAGTTGGATTTTTAGACAGGATATTAAGAAATTAAATTTCGACAGGTTGAGGCGACCCAATCGGAAAAAATTCTATCCAGATCATCAGCGAGAATAGAATCGGGAAAGATTAAGACGAGAGGCAATTCTAGAGTAAAAGAGGAAAGCAGAATTGTTATGAGTTGAAGATATGATAGGGTCAAGTCATCGGGCATATGAAGTGAGATAGAGTTTAGATGTGCAGGTGAGAAGATCATAGGAGTAGGAGAGTAGTAATAGAGAGAGATAAAACAGAACCCTGGGGAACACCGACTATTGACAGAAAAGAAGGAAGTTGTGCACCATCAACAGACAGCCAACTTGGACGCGATTTGAAAGGAAAAGCTCAGAAATAAGTAAGCAAAGAGAAAGAAGGAAACACAAAGGAGGGGAGTTGGAGAGCAGTTTTGAACGCGTGCCATACCCGGGTCAAATGGATTGGGATATGTCAAGCGCCACCACGACAAGGTCTTCCCGTAGTTCCTAAAGGGCCGAAAGAAAAAAAACCATACATCTGCTTAAATAGCGAAAAAGTATCATCGCCAAGTAGGATCTCGAGCAGCCGAAACGCCGTACTGGTAATCAAAAAGAAGGGAAAGGAGAGTTCCAGATGAATCTAAGAAGGTGAGAGTTTGAGAAGAACTTTCAAAAGATCCTAGAAAGAAATACAGTGAAGAGCTATGTAGGGCGATAGTTAGAAGGCACATCAGAGCATCATTTTTTCGGAATAGGTTGGGACATATTCGCGCGCTTCCAACACTGAAGGGGAACAGTGCTATATCTGAGGCAATGAGAGTAGATTCTAATAGTTGAACTAGGTGGTAATCGGATCTGGTCAGCACGGGAAGCACCATTCCTCAAAAAGCTCGGAGCACACGCAGGATGCCATCCGGGGGCACCGCCTTGGGCCTGAACCGTTCATAGATTTTCAGGAGCTCATGCACGCCGGATGCAACAGATGAAATAAAGACGCGGGCTTAAAAGGCAATAAGGACGAACCACTGACGACAGGAGGAACAGAACGAACAGGAGGAAGAGGAATAGCACAGAAATCCGATCACACTCCCATGAGGCGTATATGATAAGGGTTGAGAGGTGGTACATATAGTAACTGTATGCCTAACCAGCACACCCAGGCTACATAAGGCGCAGGCCTTCAAGAGTATTCGACATTGGCAGCCTCTCCTTCAGTTGCGATTTAGCAGTTTTAATCATACGAAGACCAAATCATCTAAGACCAGGCGAAATAGAGGAGGAAAGGCTACCAAGTGGGATTTCCGGTACAAGCATGGTAGCAGACGATTGTCTATATTGGGCATAACCTTCACGACGGCACGCAGAGGAGTCTTCTAGTACACGTTTGACATTAAGCAGAAACCAAGGACGAGGTTCAAGCGCATTTTTCGTTTAATGAAGTCAGCTTCTGTTACGTCGAAAGAGCATTCTTCCTAGACAACGATAATTTCTAGCTACCTGAATGAAAACTAAAATATGGCACAGTGAAGCTCGAAAGTAAGCGTACGAGAACTCAGAAACAATTTATATCCACACCCGATAAGCATCTTAATGCTCTCTCGTCACTCGCTAACATGTGCATCCGCGCAAAAACATACACGACCCGATCGTAATCACATGGTTTATTGTTGCGGAGAAAAAGATATTAGTTCCAGACAGGAATTGACACCTGTGCTCATATCCTCCGGACTCTAACAATTTAAGTATCCCACTTTATCGGCAGAATCTGAAGCGTCTCATAAGCGTCCTAGCAAGTCACTATCAATCTATATCGGCTTGTCCCATAGCGTAGAGGAGCACGTCAATGTCCCCCCTAATCGCAGCCCGCTCAATAAGTAGCCACGTAAAGAAACGCATCCGACTACGCAACGGCAGCTTCGATGCGCGTAATGGCTTGGAAGAAACGTATATTAATTAGTGCTATAAGGGTTTTGTGGTCAGATTTACGATAGAGCGTACACAGATGGGTCCGGCCTACGATTTGGAATATTGTTATATGATGAAGCATAGACTTGTGGTAAAATCTGAACTAGTGATGATCTAACAGTAGTGGTTCAAGAAATCGGTTGGACGATCCGGATGTGTGTAGGTTCTCTGTAATCTGTTTGACTTCCAGCAATCGTTGCCGAAGAATGTACTGAATTGAGTCACGAGCTCTTCGCTCGCTCCCATTACTTATAGATCAAGTACGACGAGCGGACATATACCCATAATCAATTGGCTTTCTATTTTGTTGTGATGTACATCAAGATCCGACTCCTAAATAGGTCAACGACCTGCATGATAGAATTATGGTATCTTAATGATTAAAGATTGTATAATCCTAGTCTCAGTGTTGACTAGTGTTCTATTTGTAGTAAAATTCTGGGTAATCAATAAGAAAGGCATGAAAATCTCGCTTTCTCTGTTAGGTGAGGTGGCCAGAGTACAGTAGCCAGGTAGCAGTAGGCACAAGTATGTGTAGTAGATTGATAGAAGATTTTAACCACAGAATTCGAAGTAGAGATTCGAGATTCGTCTGCGACCATAGTGTTTATAGGATGAAGTTCTAATGGAGTGCCATAATATTTATATAGGACATAACCTCCACCTTCAACTCAGGAAATTAACTAAAAATAAAGTATTAAATGAGTCACAGGAGATATATTAAACGAGTTGAGGATGAATTCTTAGCACTCTGGGTCTCAGACAAAGAGCATAAATTAGGGTTAGAGTTAGGAAGGTGTATTCCCTGGATGCAGAGTTAGAGTGGCCATTGATGTTGGTAAAGCTCAAAAAGAAATGCCGATTCGCCTGTGCAAATCTGCTAAATCTATTACAGCGCACACCCGCACCACGCCTTTCACGCACCAGATCGCAAACAGCGCGCAACGCAAACGCAACACGCACTGGACGACACAGCAATTTCCACAAAAAAAAAAAAACCACTAGACAGACAAATAGACAAAACACCAAAGGAGCAAATTAAGGAAAATTTATTCGTACGCGTAAAACCTAAATTTTAACATACGGATAAAAACCCTGCTTGTACAGGCCTAATAAATTTATTTCTAAAGCTCTTTGTAATATGACCATCTCAGCCAGTTCGTAAGAACACGTCACGCACTCACACGCTCTGTCACGAAATTAGCGTACAAGAAAAAAAATACTGTTTGAAATCAACTTAGACACAAGTTAAGATAAATCCTGTATAAATTATATTAATGGCTGTCTTTTTAATGTAGGTTAAATTTTTACGCTTAAATGAACCCAACGTTATAGAGAGAAACGGCTTAAATTATAATGGTGTAAATAGGATAGTCGAACGGGGAGAGAATCAGAAAAGAATTAGAGCTTATTGTATATCAAAGGTACTGATGTGCCTCATCTATTTTCGGCGATACATTCCTTTATTATAGTATGATCTAAAGTTTTCATAAGTTCTTGGTCTAGCCCTCAAAAGTAGATCTGTATCGCGATTTTTAAAAGGAGTATCGGCCATTTTAACCGATACGATACCATCAAAAATGGCCATTAATGGTTTACCGAACTACCGATACGATACCGATACCGATACTTCATTTAAATATTTAAATAAAACATATATCTATATATTATTATATATTATATATTATATTATATATATATTATTTTATTTTATTAATTATTATAAATATATTATAATATATATTAAATTTATAATATATTTTTATATATTATATATATATATATATTATATATTTTTATTAGTATATAATATTAATATTATACAATATATTTATATATATATATTATATATATAATATATATAATTATATATATATATTATAGTAATATATATATATTTATATTATGTATTATATAATAATAAAAGATCTTAATTACTATTAAATATATATTAACATATATTATTATATATATATATATATTATTATATTTATTATATATTAGTTATATATTATATATATTATATATATATATAATATATTTACAGACTATATATATATAGTTAATAATATATATATTAATATATAATATATACTATATATATTATATATTATAGTTATATATAGTATATATATATATATATATATATATATATAATATATTATATTATATATAACAGTTAATATATAATTTCTCAAAAAAACGAAATTTTTCCGTATCGACATTGTATATATATATATTATATCTTATATGATATATATTATATTTATATTTAATATATATATATATATATATATATAATATATTTATATAATATATATACTTTTTAATTATCATATTGCCTACGCACTATACTACATCTATAATATATGATATGTCAACTATATGTACTATAACTTAATTATTTCTACACACATATTCTAACTCATATATGATAACTTATTAACACTCATAGGGACACTTATATATCTAACTTATTAATCATATATTATGCCATTAGACACTTTACATTTAATATACTCATAAGATCATATTACAATTTATATATAAATAACCAATCATTACATTACTTACTTATACCTCTACACATATACACACATATATACAGTAACATTTTATATACGTATTTACACTCACACTACTTTTGAGTCTATTATTTATTGCTTATAGAACGTTTTATAGAATATTGTGCCTACTATATACTACGATATAGTACTAATTTAAATAGCATTATCAGCAGCTTTGTAATAGTCTACGTCAATACTTTGATAAGGTTTCTATCTTATTATCTTGAATATGACTCATCTTATATTATTGATGAATGTATCAGTCATTACTTTATAGACACATTTTTACTATATAATCCCATTTTATATTTTCTAATAACTCTATTTTTATTATACTATATATATTTATATACTACAAATATTTACTAGATAAGATAGCTTATATATATATAATATTTTGATGTTAATTACTACCTACTTGAGTTTATAATACTATATAAGTACGTACAGTATAGTAATTACAGGGTACGGTACTGACATGGCCCTTCGCGCGAAGGACTTGACAACCCGCACCCGCAGGTGCGACCCGTAATCGCGTATTACCTCTCGCCTCACCGCTCGCTAGTATGGCGCCCTGCGGTACGCAATAATTATTTTCCGTATAATATTAAGCTAACCTGCCGCACTATGGGTATAATATACGTGCTCGCTCCGTCACTATAATGAGCGTCGATAATTCTAGGCTAGAACTAAAAAATATGATATTATATCTCAAATGTCAAACTAATATTCAATAAAGTCATATTCTTTTTCTCTAAATATATATATATATATATATCAAGCTTGATGTGAGTTCAATTCTATTTATAAGTATTTTTACATACTCTTAATATTAATAATTTTATATCTAAAATAACATATTTCTCATATTATAGCGAACATTAAATAAACTATGTATATAACTCTAAGATTTACAGCTTTATACTATAGTACATTCATATATATAACACATAATATATTTTAATATTTAATCATTATTATATTTTATATATATTTTATATGATAATACTTGTATATTAGATTATATTATAATTATTTGTTATAAATTTGTTATAAATAATAAAATTATGTTATATGTTCAGGCTCATAGTTAAAAATTATATAGAAGTGTATTTTATACAGATATATATAATATACATTTATATATTATATTACTACAATTTATACGTAAATTTTTACTAAAAAACTATAAATTCAAATTATAATATTCATTCCTTAAGCGTATAAATATCTCAGTATATAATCTAAATTTTAGATATAGGGTATTAACTGCACCATAATAGTATATAATATGTTATATAATAGTATAATATATATATATATAATATATATTATATATATTTATATATATATATAGGTATATATGTGAATGGGAAAAATATATAATATATTAGTATGCTTTTGTTTTACTGTGAAACTGCTTTACTGCCTATACTTAAACAGTGGAATTATACTGCTCCCAGAGTGGTATCCTTGTATTATAATCATAGTTTATTTTTATACGTACTCTATATTATTATATAAATATACTCTTATATATTTATATTTCTTGCTTATTTATATTTTTCTTAAACTATTAATTTATTAAACTATTAATTACATATACTTTAAAAAGTGACAGTAATCTCAGTAATCAATATAATTTGACTATAACACCAAAGGGTATATAAACAGTGATGATATTAATTTTAGTTTCGCTTCTCATCGTTTTACTGCTTTTAACTCGATGTTATTTTATAGCTTTATATATTCTCTCTTATGTTTTTACTGCATTTAAAACTTAATATATATATATTTAACTATAATCTATATACTCACTTAAAAGCTTGTTATTAATTCAGATGAAATTCAATCTGGGATTCCGATATATATATACCTACACCAATAGTATATATATATATATAGATATATATAGTATGAGTTAAGTTAATCTGACTCATTGTTAGTTATTATAAATATACTGCTTATATACAGCTTTATATATAATATATATGTTATTTATCCTTTTAACAATTTAATTCTATATTTGACTATATTTACTGTTATTTAACTTCTGCTTTATAATGATGATTACTTCATTTTGTGCTAATGTATCTTTTAAACTTTTCTGCTTTATGATACTGTCTTTATATATATATATAATACTACATATATTATATATATTACAGTATTAATATTTTATTAACATTGTTTATTATCTTTATATATATAGTATTTTTATATTATTATATATTTTCTATTTTTTATTTTTGTTATTAATTACTTTATTTTATTTTTAATAATTTTTTCGTTTTTTAATTAATATTTTATTTTATTTACTGATTTAAATTTTTACTGTTTCTAAGGTATATTTGTAATTACATCTCTCTTTTAATATTTTATAATTATTATCTTTTTACTTTCTTTATTTATTATTTATTATTTTATTTAATTTTCAAGATTTATTTGTATACTTATTGATATATAGACACTTTTTTTTATTGCATTTTATATCATATGTATACCTTATAAGTTATTATTTACATTCTAATTGCTATAATATTTGTTTTTATATATATTTATTTATTATTTTTAAGAATACAAATACGAATACATGAACCGCACTAAAACGCACTACCTACCAATACACAAATATATACTATAATACACATAACAGTAATATCTATACATTGTTCGACATTTCACCGATTTCGCCCTTGTATAGACACGAGCACGTATACACACATTCACTATGACATTTCTAACATACTATATCCCATATATAAGTAACATAATTATAGCATTATATATTACTCAGTATATTTTACTAAGTACATACCACACGTACATATACTATAACACCTAACTACACTAAACACTAACATACCACAGTTTTAATATATAACTAATACTATTTTTTGTTGAATATACATTTAATGAATATTACTATTTTATAACGATCTCTATATTTATATATTATATATCATTTACACTCACTACAATAACTTATATACACTAATCACTATACGATATATTTTATATTTCACTCTACACATAGATAATTATATATTATAATACTGAAATTATGATTATTAGATTTTATTACACAGAATTTATATTTACTTTTGCATTAAAAATATCTTTATTATTACTACACAGCATATTTATTATATTACATGTCTACATACATACTAAGATTATATATTTTATACATCTAACACATACTATAAACACACACACTAAACCCACCTAACTAGAACACTATACATATACTCATTACTAACATACCAACACCTAGCAACATACTTCTATATATATATATATATATATATATATATACTGATTCATGAAATAAAAGTTATATGATCCCTCTATTTTTTATAACAAGAGTAACTTTCATGAGATTATATAACACGTTAGAACTATTTTATTATATTACTTACTAAGTACAAAATTAACTATATAATAATAATATATTTCATAAGTTATTTAAATTCTCTCTCTCAATTAAATCCAATAATATAATATTTCACATCAATATATTGAACAAAAAATTTCAAATATAAATACAGAGCAATACAACAACAACAACAATTTTCACTACGTTTTGTTATTATATAATTTTATATACTATAAAGTAAATAAAATAATATTATATAATTTATACTAAAATAAATATTTATATATTAGTAATAATTTTTATATTTATTAAATAATATAACATATGACTTTATATATGCATAAACTCAGGAGAATCAGCTAGGCAGCCCTAGGGACCCCTACACCACGCAGTGCCACGTTTTGTTCTTATAATTATGAGTATATAATATAATATACTTACTATAAATTATATAATCATTCGTATATATATATACACTATGTAATAAGTATAAAATAATATACAAAATAAGGGAAGGAATACTCAGTAGATGTACATACATTAGTCTTATTAGTTTACAAATCTCTAGATATAATTTATTTTATATTTTATAATAATTTAACAATGGTTTAATCATTTATTAATCCCCCAGCCTTCATGCCCTTACCCAAACTCCTTCATGGTTATAAAACTTCAACCCCGCCTCCTGGCTATACAATTCTGTTTAAATATTGGAATAGATTTGGCACATGTGCGCATGACGTCATGAACTGCGCATGCGTAGTTAAGATTGTGAAGAATTACCCGCCATTTTGTGAATGCTGGAAGGAATGTCAAGCAATCAGGTGTGTTTGAAATCGGCTTTGCAGTCTCGCTAAGACTGCCGAGAAGAGCAGGCAGCGGGAGGGAAAACAAAACAATCTGCTTCTCTCACAGTGCAAATACTGTGGAGTGCAAGTCAGAAAAATCCATTAGCTACATAATACTTACAATGACTCGCCTCGTTTTACAAAATGATAAATTTAAATCACTTTTTTAGTAGCTGGAAATTTTTTGTTCCAATTATTTAAGACAATGTTCTATTAATTTTTAAAACAATTGTATTATTGAATAAAAGTGTGAGTGGAAGTTTTAAAAGTAGTATAGCAGCTGGTAAAATCAGGCAAATGCGTTTCGTTTTTTTTTTCATTTAAAACTTAAAGAATGTATGTGTGTGCGTCTGTCAGAAACTAAAACATGATAAATTTTAAGGATGTATGCTAGTCTATAAACATTGGGAATGATTATTGTGCTCAAACTATATGAATTATGAATGATAGTTATCAATAATGAAGTGATTAGGTCATAGCTGGATTCTGTTTCTAAAAGAATAGATGGAATATGTTCGTTTTAATTACGTACACAATTAGAAATCGATATTTTTTTCAATAGTATAAAAAAAGTTAAACGTTTATTTATTTTTCCAATATAGAAAGGTTACGTACTCGAAAATTTACGTAGAATTATGGGGAGGGACAATAATTTGGAAAATATGTAAATCAATAAGGCATCTCGTAAACATTCACCATACAAAGAATTGACGGACCGGCTTTCAGCCACAAATTAAAATGCCGCACAGTATCTTATATATATATATATATATATTATTAAATATATAAATCTAAGCCAGAAAGCCAGAAATAAAATATATTATATATATATTATTTATATATATATATATATTAATATATATTATATATACTTTTAATTGATTGGATCGGCTTGTCAGCCAGAAATAAATGCGCACAGTATCTTATATAATATATATAGTATTATTCCAAAAGAATAAAACAAGAATGCATTTATATGATCCGAGGGAAAAATCAGAATAAGAGATTTTATTTATTTTAAACTAAAATTTGTGAAGTTTCGTAGTCGATTTTGTGTACTTTTTAATGTCTTAAATGAGACTTTTTTTTCATTTTCAAAATTATTATCTTGTAGTTAAACTATTTTTTTTATTAGGTATTTATTGAGTTAAATGAAGACTTAAACTAAACAATACATTAGGGTAGATGCACAGCAGGTTGTCGTACATGCACGGCAGACCGCTCGGTGAAGCGCGAGCGGTGCCGTGTAACAGCTTGCATATTGTCAATTATGCGTGAGTGAGATTTATCCATATCGATTTCATGGATCCGAACACATTTTTATTTGATAAAAGTCAAAGCAAAACTTTATTGTAATAAAAGAGCTTCACACTTTTAAAAATATTATAAAAAAAAAGTCCTAATTATTTATTAAT
>JABUQX010079358.1:0-5000 GCA_015478945.1 Trachelipus rathkii | reverse complement strand
TGAAAACACACTATGTGAGACTTTAAAAAACAAAGAATTTTGCTAATGGCCTACGTCCACTTTGTAAATTCTACCAAGGAAATTGTTGAAGAATTTCTTTTTACGGAACATATGGTTCTTGACACAAATGGTTCAACAATTTTTAAAGTTGGTCAAAATATTTTTAATACCAAGAATATTTATATCACAAATATTGTTGCATATGCAACGAATGGATCGCCAGCTATGACAGGTCGTTATCGTGGATTTCTAGTTCATTTAAAAGAAACAGTACCACAAGTATTTACAGTTCACTATATTATTCATCGAGAACATTTAGCTCCAAAACATCTTAGTGGTCAGCTACATGATACGGTGAACACTGTAATTAAATCAGTGAATACAATCAAGGCTCATTCAATAAATGACCGTATCTTTCAGAAGCTGTGCCACGAAAATGGAGGGAATTTTGAGAGCCTGTTGTTGCTTACCGAGGTACGATGGCACCCAAATGAAACTGTTTGAAGCGTTTCAATAATCTCTACGATACTGTTTTAGAATTTCTTAATTCCTGTGATGAGAAATTGTATGATAATTAATCTAAGAAACAAAAGGATTGACATTGCCTGCCTTTCAGATATTTTCACAAAACTAAATGAGATTAATATCAAATTGCAGGAAAGTAATATAAATCTTAAGTTGAAGGCAATTATAAATTCTTTATCAGCATATCATTCTATAAAGAAAGCGTAGCGAGGAAAGATTTCCTGCAGTTCCCGAGCCTACAAGTTAGAAAATAATGATAACGATTTGATTTTAGATACAGATTTTGAATGTTATTATTCTCAACTGCAGACTCTGAAAGAAGAGTTTATGTCCAGATTTAAAGATCTTTGTGATCTTGAAATACCTGATTGGGATATAACTTCATTTCTTTCTGATGCGCCTTCACCATACTAATTCTATGAAGAAAATTATTGACTTCTAATGTTCGAGGCTAAGTATATTTTAAGAGGCTTGGTTACGAAGCATTTTGGCCCAAAATGCAAACCAAGTACCCTAAACCATGGCAGGTACCAAAATTACTCTTACTTGCTCTTCCTTCTTCAAACTTAGTGGATAAAGGATTCAGTGCAATGTTGGCAAATTCTTACTAAACATCGAAATAAATTGGTAATTACTTAAAAGAGGAGATTTGCGACCAGCGTTGTTGAACCTGATAAAGAAAATCTCGCAAGATCTTATCAAGCAGAAGAAAGTCATTAAGTCACAATAAAGGGAAATTAACAATTTTAGCCATTATTTATTTTTATCTAGGTAATTTTTAAATCTTATACTCTGCATTTTTTAGTAAAATTATTTTATCATTCATGTTTAATAAAATTTAGTCACATTTCCTGCTCCTCCAAAATGAAGGGGAGCGTTAGGCAATGCAAGAGGTTGAAAGTGGGCGTTGCATAAAAAGATGTTAAGACACTTTTACAGTATAGCAGCGATATTACACGCACATCGCATCTTTTACTTTAGAATTAAACCAAGCTAAATCAGTGTGACCTGTAGCCCCTTCCACCCTGGGCTGAGTGAGTAAGCTTCCACAGTGCTAATATTTAGCTGCTCGTCAGAGCAGTTTTATACGGCACAATCAGCTTCTTTTTCGAGGCGACTATAATCAAGCAGGAAAACTGCACTAGTTGATGTGGCGAAAATATCATAAATAGCTTCATTAGTTAACTAAGTAACATTTTTATAGTAATTATTATATATATATATATATATATATATAATATATATATATTATATATATATATATATATATATATATATATATATATATATATATATATATTATATATATATATAAACCACATGTATTTTGTTTAAACAACTAAAAAACAGTTTTTGTTTAAACCAACTAAAAAAACATTTTTTTTAATTATATTATTTGGTAAAAAAGTAATAAAAGTCTCTAAACGAAAGCATGTAGCTAATCATCTAATTACATATTTAATAGAATAAATTTAAGAGGAAAACATTAATAAGTCAGTTTTAAAAAAGAAAATTATAACATCAATATACTATAAAATATAAAAGCTAATAACTTTTGATTATTTTTTCTTTGAGTTAGAAAAAGTGTAAATAAACTTTTAAGGATTAGTTTCAAGTTATATATGAGGGGGAGGAAGTTCTTAAACGTTTTTCTTTTAGTACGGCAGAATTAAGGTGAATATTGTGAAGTTTGACTTGAAACAATCATTGTAATTTTTGGCCCGCAGGTTAGGCCTAGTCTCAGTTGTGATATTTGATATAGGCATCTCCGATTCGACAGTACAGAAATGGTAGCCCATTTCCAAATGATCCGCCATACCCTTCGTCAAAATCGTTGGCATTGTACGGTTCAAAAATTAATCCTATTCTGGAATCGAATTTTTTGCTTTTTAAAAAACAAAGATGAGTATGTGGCTGCACAAATTAAAAGTTTAAATGACATCAATAGTTGACTAAAAAATATATTTTACCATGTTTTCAGTTATTAACGTATTTTAAATCATGAGGGTTTCTACAAGCAAGAATATCATTCTGGTTCGCAGGTCAGAGATGCACAGAATAGCTTACAAAACTTTATTTGGAGGTCAATAGGACTATATATTTGTCCAAACAATAAATAATTAATTATTTGTTCTTTGTGGTCAGCGTCTGTCACTCAGAGCACTGCCTACCACAGTGACAAAGTGCTGTACACTGAAGAGCCGCCTTCTGGCATTTGCAGCATCCCCTGCATCCGGTCTTGCAGCCACAACGCAAGAACTCCCTGCAAGCTTCTGATGCCTCTGGTAGGGTCATCCAGGTTATACTCCATGCACCACCTGACTGCCTGTTCCAACCCCATTCACTTGGGAACGGAAGCTCTGGAACAGGTGTCATCATTTGGGCCCAACAGTAACCAGCCTGGTAACAAGCTCTCTTGGTGTGTTGGACGAGTGCAGCGTAGGAGGCAGACCATCTAGAGCTCTTCCTTTCTTACTGAACAGCTATTTCCTTGCCTGGTTCACACGGACCTCTGTGCTGGTGCGATCGTAGAGCAAGACCACAAATCGCTCCAGAAGTTGCATCCAATCGCCAATGGCATTTGGGTCTTTCATGGCACCCAAGGCGCAGAATGCTGGTGTGACGTCTCCACACGTGGTCTAGGTGTCCCATGGAGTCTTCTTACCCCTGCCGGCAAAACAGGACACCGTGTCACAACCAGTGAACGCGTGGGTCAGGACCAAGATCTCATGAGCAGCGATGAACCAGAAGCTCTTCCCAACTCCAAAGACGATCCAGAGTTCCGAAATGTTGAGGCGGTTAGCCGCTGCTATGGCAAGGACCACCACGTCTGTTTCAACTGTGCGTATTGACACCTTGTTGTACCCCTGTTTAACGGCATCCTGTAGGTGTAGGATGATTCGAGTGTCATCTTTATACATGTGTGCATGGCGCTAGAGCTGACACGTCCCCGCGATTGCAGCGAAGAACGCCAGTGCCTTGTGTGGTGATGAATCTGTTTGTTGATGGGAATGTCTGCCACGTTAGAAGCCAGGAAGGAGAACAGCTCCGTCTTGTTGTCGTCGATGCGAAGAAACTCCTGCCAGTTTCCAGGAACCGCAGTTGATGGCTCTACTCGTCTCCTAACTCCCTCTCCTCTCTTGCTGCGAGTTGTGCCTTCAAACTGTTTGTCAGGTACACATCCCACACAATGTCTAGTCTATCTACATGTTGAAGGAGGAATGTAATATACGGCACGAAAGACAAGTGCTATAACTTTGGAATGTCTTTGCTGTCCCTGTTCGCAGCATGTTGATGGACGGGCAGCATATTTAGGATGTATGAACTGTACTGTAGGGGGTGGAGACACCTAATTCACTGAAGTAGGTGTTTCGAGGCAAGGTATCAAGTCTGACTTGGTTCCAGTTCTTAGGCCACCCATCTGAGACAGAGATGGTGGACAAGCCTGGTTTTCGTGTTGAAAGAACTCGTCCAGATCACCATGCCGTATCTGGGAGGCAATGTATAGTCTGGAGAAGAGCGAACAGTCGTACTTCAGGGAAGACATCTGGAGCTCTTTCCCTGACTTCTCTCTTACCAGCGTGCTGCTGAAAAGATGTAGGTTGTTCCTCTTGATGGGATCTGTGATTGGCACTCTAGTTTACAAGCCTCTTTTCAACATATGTCTCATACTGCTGTAGTCCAAGTTTTCCATCTTCCGCACTGCGTCACAGCTGTATCCACAACGTGTCTGCTGTTCAGGACAAGGAGATCACTGCTGTATTCAGCGAAGGGTTCCCCATCTTTGTCATCACTGTTATCAACGATCGCACATCCTGTAAGTATGCCATCTGTGCATGGCTCTTCTGTTCATGGTGCCGTTCATCTTTGTCATGCCTGTTCTCGGTTAACCCTTCGAATTCCTGAATTAAATGAGCCATCTCTGGACCAGATACCATCCAGCGTTGCAGAGCTACAGGGTTCTCTGTCCGGCCCACAGCACCGCCGTCTCCTTTGACGTAAGCATTGTTTTGTTCGTGGGCCTGGTCAATAGCAATAGCAGAGAATGATCGCTTTGACTTCTTGACAACAAATTTCCCCTTCAGAAACTCACCATATACACCGGGATGGAGCTGCTATATGTCTAATATAAGAAGAATGGATATTCGAGACAGTAGGGACATATAAAGATTTTCTTTCTTTGCATAGTTCTGGGGCGACAGGGCTAGCAACCCGGTCCTTTACTTTTTTTGCTTCAAGAACTCCTGGACCAGCATTGGAATCTTATGTGCCTAGAAACACGATCTTCTGTAGAGCTCTGGGAGAACGAGTCCAAATGGAAGAAGATGCTAGTTCCACTGAAAGAGTGAAACCCTACCTGAGTGTATAACTCAAGGACTGGCATCAGAAACCATTGCGCAAAGAAATGTTTTTCTAGAGTGCTCTAGGATCAAGAGTTTCTGGGCCAGAAGATGAAGAAAATGTTGATCCACAGA
>JABUQX010079357.1:0-12747 GCA_015478945.1 Trachelipus rathkii | reverse complement strand
ATATATATAAAATTATATATATATATATATATTAAAATTATATTATATATATATATAAGTATATGAGAGTGAATATTATAATAATATATATGATGTAGTATATTTATAATACTAATATATTATATATTGGATATATGATTGATAATACTTATATATATATATATATATATATATATAGTATATATATTAGTATATATATATAGCATATATTATATATATATATATAATTATGTATATATATATATATATATAGTATATATATATATATATATATACTTTGCACTGTATCTGTGATTGAATCTTATAGAAATTGTCGTCTTTTTATTTCAAATTAAAAATTAATAAAAGATACTTTTTAAAATTTTAATTTAAAAAAGGTTTTTTTTTTTTTTTTTCTTTTTTAAACTTTTAATTTTATTATTTTTTCATACAAAAAAAAAATGTAATATCTAATGTTAGAAGGACGTTAGAATGAACTGCAATTCTCTTTAAGCATTCAAAATAAACAGCAATAAATTAAAATAATAATATAATAATAATTAATAATAATAATAATAATAATAATAATAAAATAAAAATATAATAATAATAATTAATAATAATAATTAATATTATAATATTAAATAATAATAAATATATAATAATTAATAAATAATACTAATAATAATAATAATAATTAATTAATAATAATAGATAATAATTAATAAGTAATTTAATATGAATAATAATAAATTAATTAACAATAATTATAATAATAATAAATTTTATAATAATAATAATATAATAAAAATGAATAATATAATAATAAAATAATAATATACATAATAATATAATAATAATAACAATAATAAATAATAATAAGAAATTTTAATTTAATAATTAATAATAATAATGAATAATATAATAATATATAATAATAATAATAATAATTTAATAATAAATAATTAATAATAATAATGAATATAATAACATAATAATACTAATAATAAAATCTTTAATAATAATAATAAATTAATAATAATAATAATAATAATAATAATATCAATAAATATAATAATATAATAATAATAATAATAAATAATAAGTAATAATAATCAATAATAAATATTTAATAATAATTAATAATTAATGAGATAATTAATAATAATAATTAATATATAATAATAATATAATAATAATAAAGTAAATAAATTAATAATAATAATAATAAATAATAATAATAATAACAATTAATTAATAATAAATAATAAAATTGTTAATAATAAATAATAATAATATAATAATAATAATAATTAATATAATAATAATAAAATATATAATAATAATAATAATAATAATAACAATAATTAATTAATAATAATAAATTTTTAATAATAATAATAATATAATAATAAATAAATAATTAATAATAATAATAATAATAATAATAATAATAATAATAATAATAAATATAATAATAATAATAATAATAATAATAACAATTAATAATTAATAATTAATAAATTTAATATAATAATAATAATATAATTAATAATAAATATAATAATAATTAATAATAATTTAATAATAATAATAATAATAATAATAATAATTAATAATAATTATAATAATAATATAAAAAAACAATAATAATTTAATATAATTAATTTTTCATAATTAATAATAAAATAATAATTAATAATAATAATAATAATATATAATATAATTAATAATATAATAAATAATAATTAATAATAATAATTAATATAATTAACTAAATAATGAATGAATAATAATAAATTTTAATAATAATAATAATTAATAATAATAATATATTAATAATAATAATAATAATAATAATAATAATAATATTTAATTAATTAATTAATTAATAATGTTAATAGATAATAATAATAATAAATAATAATATAAATAATAATAATAATATAATAATATAATAATAACAATAATATAATATAATAATAAATTTTAATAATAATAATAATAATAATCATATAATATATTAATTATTAATAATAATAAATAATATTATAAATAAATAATTGAATGAATATGATTAATAATTAATATAATAATAATAATTAATAATATAATAATAATGAATAATTAATAAATAATGAGGATAGAAAAGCATATGATGATAATTTTGTTAATAAAATACCACAATATAATAAATAACAGATTATAATAAACTCAAAAATAATAATTTAAAAAATTTTAAAAATATATAAATTAAACTTTCAATAAAATTGTAGTCAAAGTTCTAGAAAAACGCAAACAAAAATACTTCATTCTAACTTTCAAAAAGAAAAATCATGTACAATTCTCAGAAAGGGTGTCCATAATCCGAAAACTCTAAAGTAGGGGTCTTACATCCTGAAGGTTCAAAGGTAAGAGCGTCGGACTTTTCTCAGAGTCGCTTCGTCGAATTCTTTTCCTTGAAAGCTAAGAAGAAAGCTTTTCTGCTGAGATCATTTCTTCAGAACTTAAGAGCTTTGAAGACTTTTATATTGTTGCAATATTTCGGCTCCAACTCGAGACATCTTCAGGCAGAAATGAAATTAATTTGTGGGAACGTCTATGATGAATATTTTGTTAATTCCACAATATTAAATAAAACGATGTATTAATAACCAAAAAAAATTAAACATTGTTATTGTTATTGTTATTGTTATGTATTGTTATGTTATTGTTATTATTATTATTACTATATTATTATTATTATTATTATTATTATTATTTATTAATTATATTTATTATTATATTATTATTATTATTTTATTATTATATATTATTATTATTATTATTTATTATAATTATTTTATTAATATTATTATATATTGATTATCATTATTATTTATTTGATATTTCTTTATTTGATTCATTGTTCATTGTTCATTACTTGATAATAATTAGTTTTATAGTTTGTTGTCAATTTAATTTATTATTATTACATTATAATTATTATTATTATTACATTTACTATATTATTATTATTAACATTATATATTTTTATTATTATTACTGTAGTACATTTATTATTATTTCAATTATTACAATTTTATTATTATATCTAATTATCCATTTATTATTATATAATTTACATAATTACTTATAATGTTACATTCATATGTTTGTAGAGATAAAACTCTAATAATGATCATATTGTTAATATATATATCTTTCTTATCTTTTTATTTTTATTTGTTCCTTCTATTTTTTCACTATTCATTTATTTATTATTTTCAATTTTCATTTTCATTTCATTTCATTTTATGTATTAAATTATATTCATGTTTGATATTATATTATAATATATACATTAATTATATTAATATATATATTATATAATTAATGTGATGAAAATTATTTATATTATATTATATTCAATTTCTATTATAAATTGTTTATATCCAAGTTTCTTTCATGTTATATAATGTTTTTAATATATTGAGTATAGTTATTTATTTAAAAGTTTTTGTATAATAATTAATTATTATTACATATTAATAATTAATAAATATATAATAATTAATTAATAAATTATAAAAATTATCGATATAAATTATATATTGGATTTAAATAAATTTAATAGATTGTCAAAATTTTATAATTTGAAATTGTACAAGCTTCGTTCTGCCTGAGTGTGCAAACAAACTGTCATATGGAAAATTTATTATATAAACCATGACTATAAAAACAACCATTGTCTCCAAAATTACACAAGCAACAATGTTTAAATTATTTTACATGTTATTGCAAATATTCCTTCGATTGTACGGATGTCCGGTGCTTATAATATGGATTACTATGTATATTAAGAAAACTCAATGAGTATGAACAATGATTCTCTCCGTGAAATTTTTGATTTATAGCATCTCCTTTAGGTAACCGGGTTCAACTTTAGGCTTGCTTGCCCAACTTTTTGTTCATTACCAATTTCTTATAACTTTATGTTTTTAGCTATAAATTCCAGATACATCCTTTTTATTTCTCTGTTGAAAATAGAGTAGATTTTTTTTATCGTTATTAGGTATGAGATGCTTAAGATTCATGCCTTCAATGAGCATAGATAACGCATAGAATCAAAAATTTCTCTTCATAAACAACCTTTCTGGCTGGCTAACTTTTTCATTTCCCATTTGTCGTTCCCCTAACTCTCGTTCTGCGTGGCTCTCTCTCTCTCTCTCTCATTATTCTATACATACTTCCATACTTTGTCTCTACTTTTCTTTTTTCGTCTTTCCAAATCATCTCCGTCTCTTATAACATCATGCCAGACTCTCTCTTTCCTCTCCTCACTCAATACTCATACACACATATTACACATACTCTCATACTCATTCTTCTCCCATACATACCACTCTCATAATACAAATCAATTTTCCTATCATACAATAATTACATACGATTATATCTTAGACACACCATCTTTAACCATAGAGCGATTAGTATAAGCAATTAAACATTCTAATATAAGTTCAACAATAAATCGATACATTAGTATTATCAAAATACTTCATACAAAAATACTTCTTGTCTGACATACGTAACATACATAACCATACATTTAAATACATACTTATCTGAATATACTCACATCCTTGGAAACATACTACTACATATAACATTACATAACATAACATTTTGTATTATACATAAATATAACATAAAAATTTATTAAAAGTATATGTTCTATATATATAATATAATGATATATAATTAGATTAATTTAATTAAATTATAATTTTTATCCAATTTTGATAAAACCAGTGTTAAGATTATTCATTTTTTTTTATTACTTTATATAATATTACATTAGTCAGTTATCTTTCATATATTATACATAATGTATAAATTTAATAATATTATAGATTAGGGTTACTGACTGATAATTTCTATCTATATCTTCGGAGTATGATGCACTAACAGACACAACAGACGGTGTATTTCTTCGCAAGCAAACACCTATCAAAGGACACAGAGACATACACACACAACACCACACAGAGATTAGTAGTATATTTATAGAGTATGATAATACGAAAGTAAGAGATTTGAAATATATAATAGATTTCTGGATTTATGAAGATATATGTATATATAGTATAATATATATATATGATTAAGATACATATATATATCGTTTGCTTAAATCCTGATAATTAACTTATTTTATGCATATATAGGTGATTTATAAAGATAAAGGTGGATTATGAAGCAGATGATGCAGGCTACTCACCCACTGATGCTATTGAAGGTAATAATAATATTCTAGGTGATGCTTCAAGCGATGAGAGTGAGAAAGTACAGTAAGCGGTAAACCACAAATGAAAATGAAAACAGACGTAAATACAGCGTAGGGGAGGCGTAGTTGTGAATGTTACTGAACGAGAGAAAAGGCTTGTTGAGAGATATATCAGTATAAATGACTAATTTCATATCTACCAAGCCATTATAATTTATTTCAAGAGAACGTACTGATTCTATATGCTAGAAAATTTATTCACGATAAAAAGCTAAACCTCAGAGGACTAGTCTATAAATTTTATTGAAAATAGATAAGGAGATATATAAGAAATAAGATCATATGAACTCTAATAATAAAGATCGAGAAATCTCACTTGATTGTTCTCGACTGAAAATGATGGAGACATTACCATGATAAAAAGTGATGCATAGGTAAAATTAATCTACATCATCTACGGACTGGAACAAATGAATTATCACAATAATATATTGCTGAAGCAAATCTGTTAAATAAGATTATCTTCTCATTTATATCGCATTCAATTTAGATGGAAGCTATTGATTTCAGCTTAAGATAAGTGTAACTACCTCAGATATATGTACTTTATTTCTAAGTGCATTTGACAAGGACATGTAAAACATTCAGCTGCTTTCATTTTGTAGCTTTAGTCAATCTTCATAAATGAAAAAGAGGAAGGACCAAAGAAGTAAGATTTCACGACGGTACAACAGGACTTGATCTTGTAAGCCATCAACTAACTATAACGTAATATGGAAGGTAGCATAAAGTTTATCTGTTGCCTTCCTCTAAGAACATCTTTTCGCATCTAGACAATGGATCCCTAAGTTTATATTTCAACTTTTGTACATTACACACCTAAGCAACAATTGACTATCACAGCAACCCAAGCAAACACATTGACAAAGTCTTGATAGCAGGAAAGGGACACAAGCAGAATCTATTGCCGTTCTAGAGAAGGGAGTTAAAAAATCGGACCATATCACGACATACACATGATTTATCAAAACTCAGCTTCAAGTCAGTCAAACGGCCAATGAACTCACATAAGCTTCATTATACCCTGATTCATGTTGAGAGTAGCACGACTTACGAACTAGTGGCATCATCTATTGCTATCAATATTTATCAGATCCATAAGATATAGTACCTAACCAGTTGGGAATAATAAATCTCTGTAGTTCATACAACTTGATTGCCTCCTTTAACAATACGCTTAAAGATTCATACAAAAAGCACAGCATTTAAAATAGAGAAAAAACTGATTCCCTATTTATTTAATAACTTCATTCCGAAGTTAAATTGTCTAACTGTGATATCGTGTCCATAATATATTGGATAATCATAATAGTGGCAGTTTATATTATAATATTAATTTTATTTTAATTTGGGATAATATTTATTTTTGGCACTTTATATGATTATACTAGAATTACATTTATTTTAAAAAAATTCAATACTGGGTTAACTCTTCCTATGACTGAAATGAGAGTTAATATTATATTATATTATTATAATATTACCATTTATAATTTGGTTATTAATTAAATATTTGTATAACTTATTCGTTAATATATTTACACTTTCATTACTATTTATAATTATATAATATATATTTATTATTTATATTATTATTATTTTATTTAATATATTATTATTATTATATTAATTATTATTATTTATTAATTATTATTAATAATTATTATTATTTATTTATTATTATTATATTTATTTCATATGATTTATTAACCTCTTATTACTTAATTATAATTATATCTATTATCGAAAACAATACAACATTATACTTGCTTTTACATTTACCCTCGGATTGTTGACTTATAGACTTTATGATTAGTACGATGTTATTGATCCAAGGAGAAATATCTCTGTCTGGGTCTGTATATTTGAGCAATCGTTTTGGTTTAAAGAATAGAACCCGAGTTGAATATGGAGATAGAAACTCCCTTTAAAATAGACTCTCTGTTTGGTATTATAATTATTGCCTTTTCGGTGTATGTAATTATGACAAGTGTTAGTCTATACTCACAGTTTACTCCGGGCAGTCACACCCCTCAGCGAATATGGGCCACCACCTCTATCATTATACAATTACTTTACTTAATTATTATAATATATGCTCGAAATAATTAATTTATGTTAACAATTACAACTCCATAACTTATAAAATTTTTAATTTTTTTAATATGATAAAATGGAATAAAAATGCTTTATTTATGTTAATTATCAATTAAATTTAATCAACTATTAGAAAAAAAATGATGAAATCTATATATATCATATATTCCTTAATATTATATTTATTCCTCAAAATATTTCTAATGTAGTTACCCTAAACAGTTACCCATTTAGTCAAACACAGTAAACTATAATCTAATAAACCTAAAAGCTTCTAATATTTAATTTAATTTAAACTAATCATATATATTTACTTCATATAAATACCTTAATACTATAACCAGTTAATCCCTAATTTAGACTAGCGAAAGTTGTAATAATAAAATATGATTTTTTTCTGATTGGACAACGATATATGATGATATGAAAATGCAATGAAGAAAAGTTCTTAGTAGGCTTTCAGCTGTCTAATATTATACATGATGTTTTGTTAATTCTCATTATAATGATTCCGAAGTTAAATTGATTTTTTTAAACTTACTTCTTATATTTAATCTTATTGTAATGTTGACCTGTTATTAGTTTTTTGAAATAGATTTGTCAAAGCAAAACATATTGAATGAAACGTTTATTTTTCAACATATTATATGTTATAAGTAATAGTAACAGATTATAACTATACTTATAACATGACTTTTCATTAATTAAAACCGTGAAATGATATTTTTACTCAGTGTGGGAAATTACTGATGCATATAAAATATTACAATTTTACTATTCTTTGATGATTTAGTTCATTATTACCATATTATATATAATAGAGATGCTAAGTAATTCGTCATAGACTTTAATTCAAAATAAATCACTAAATACTTCTCAATAGAATCTTCATGAATAATAAATTGGTTGTTAAATTATCATATATCTACATTTCGATTCTTCATTATTAAGAAACAAATTTTTTAACGAATTTATATAGGTATTAAGTTAATATATTTATCATGTACCAGTCCATCAATTTAGTTTTATTGCTAGAAGATATGATCATTTTTTACACACTCATACCCCAGGAAACAGTGCACGTGACAAAATATTAAAATAGTTTCTCTAATCTTATGAAGAAGGCCTCAAAACATACTTTTCATATCTTAAGGAGATATTACGAAATAATAATTATCACGATATTCTAAGAACTAACTTAATGTAAATATCAGTGAAGATTCATTACAATTTACTATACACATTAATATTTAATGATGGAGGAATTTTCTAATCATTTTGTTTGTTTAGAGAATCTATGATGAAATATTTTTTATATAAATAAAATGAATAAATACTTTTTTATTTTTACAAATTGCTTTATTATTAATTTAAGATTATTATTTTTATATATCTCATTATTTTGAAAGTAATTATATAGTGTTAATAGTATATAATGATATAATTTATAATTATATATATATATATAATATATAGTATATATATATATATATATATTATATATTATAATATAAATTATATATGAATAATTACTATATATATATATATGAATAATATTATATAAGATATATATAAGTAATAAATATATATTATAAGTAATATATATAATTAAATTAATATATATATTAATATTATATCGTATAATATATATATATATTTATATTTATAATTATATTATTTAATATATAATAATTATATATTAAATTACTTCAATATTTTGATAGTATATTATTATAATATATAATATATATAATATTATATAATATATTATATACACACGTTACATATATACCGCAAGATAAATTCTCTCTCATCAAACTCTTATCTCTCAATAGTCTATCCAGGTTCATCTCTCTCTCGATCTTATGACTTTATATACTCTCTCGCCCTCAACATCGTACTTTCTTCTAGTCATCAGAATGATACTTCTTACTCTTTCACGACTCTGAAATAAATACTATTTTTCTCACAAATTTATTGTCGTTATGCTCTTAGGGATTTATGAGGCAGTGACTATTTATGCGGTTGGCTTTTGAGGTATTAAGTATGATCAAGGTATTAAATGTTAATTGGTATCAAAGTATTCAAGCTTGTATACTATATATGGTTATCATTAATAAGGTTTAAGGGTAATCATGATATCAGATAATTATTTACGACTCACGTGAAATGGTTATGATTTGCAGCTCCTCCAAATAATACTCACATCTTAGTTTCCGCTTACTCCTTGCGTACCTTTATGTCTTATATACTATCTTTTCAATCTTTCAGAGGCTTTTTGATTATCTTGTGCCACTAGCTTCCTAATCCTGTAAAAGTCAGTGATTCCTTTACAGTTATATTTTATTACAATATAATAATCTACTTCTCTATATCCTTTCTTATTGCGATTAACTAGAAATAATACTTTCATAGACATGCCATCTAATTAAGCATTTGTTTGACTGTTTTTTAATTTTATCATTTATGAAGCATAACGAGACGTTATTTAACACACACACATAAATAACACGACACACACAACATACACACACACAAAGAAAATAATTTTCTTACTCTCTAGATTCCTAACATAAGATATCAACATATCAATTACCTATACCTACATTAAACTTAAGTAATATTCTGTTAACAAATTCTTCTTCATCTATTTGTGACCTCTGCCACTTTTTAATTGTAAAAATATAATAATATTATTACCATACATCGTTAATATTTGGTTTAAAGTTTAACCCATTAGACAAACACACAATTATCTCTAGTTGTATGTATAACAAGAATGATAATGTATTAAATGTTAGACATCTCATCCTTGCCCATGTCTTATTTCAATGCGAATATTCAAAGGATAATAATTCCATAACTTAATTTATAAAGAGAATCGCAAAAAAATTGGCGGGAAAACTAATTCAAAATTTGGAGGGAAAACAAATTCATCAAAATTTAGCGGGAAAGCAAAATCAAAATTTAGGTGGGGAAAAAATTCAAAATTTGGCTCGGCGCGCAGAAAGAAAAACGTACATAACGAACTTTTAAAATTCAAATATAACGGACTTTACATTTGAATTTTTCTTAGCTCAACTTTTAAAGTGAAACTTGCGACATGAAAATGTAAAATAAGTCCGACCTTATTTAGTCATTTTGCAAGTATGATACTGAAATGAAATTCTACAAAGTGCGTTAAAAATAAATTTAAGATGACTCTTCACTGCAAGATGCTAGATTGTTTTACGTAAACTGGGATGTAAAAGTACATATGAGTGAATCTATAATAGTGATGTTAAAAAAAAATATAAAATAAACTAACAGTGAGCTAATAATAATTACTTATGTGAATAGTGATAGGGTTAAAAAGGAAGGTCTCGTCCTGACACAAGCGCTTACGGGGATCTGACCCAGTAATAAAAAGGTATTTTTTTTTAACGGGAAAAGCGTCAATAAAATAAAATCACATAAAAATAATAAATTGGCAGTATGAAGGTGTCGTACAATTTTGTTTTCTTTAATATAATAAAAGCAAGGGTTTTTAATATAAGAAGGCCATACAAGGGATCAAATAAATTTAAATCACAAATATTACCTTAAGAGTAATTGAAACGATAAATAAAATTAGATTACACAATTTGGAAAGGATTGGGTCACGGTATCCTTTTAATAAGGATTGAAGGATAAAAAGGATTACTTATAAAGGTAGACAAATATTAAATTCTTTCGGTGGGAAATTAATAAATGACAGCAGATGTTTCGTAAAATTTATAATAAAAATATTTGTTTTGAAAAAGAAAAACACTAAAAAAAATAAAAAAAAATAATTGCTTAGGTTAGTTTTATAAAGATTGAACAAATAATTACACTGGTATTTAGAGTACAACCTTCTTGGATTATAGTTGATGAAGTTGGAGAGAGTGTGAGTTTTAAATTTTTTAGGATATATTCACAATAAATGTTATTTTCTGGCCTTGGATGTATTATATTAGAAATGAGTAACTAGAATTAAATAAAACGAATTCATCCGGTTTTTTTTTTTGAAATGAAGCAAAAAATAAATCTATTCCCGTTATCTTGGGCCTTTAAAAGTCTTTATGAAAGGTAAAAAATACTTCGTTAGTTGTTAAATTGAACGCGTGGCAAAACAGCTTCACTGGTGGCGATTGATTGAACTGACGATGGACCCAAAAATAAGGTCACTCCACACCATGCTACGGTCCGACTACTCAGGGGAAGACTGTCCTTGCTAGCCCCATATATATATATATATTATTTTTTTTTAAAAAAAAGACTTTGTTCTAAGTGCTTCAAAGAGCGCTTGTCAAGCAGCTATTATCTCTATCATATCTCGACTTGAGACAACTACTCACCGGCAAAGAGCACGGCTTGTCAAGAACGACCAAATCTTCATCTAAATGAATAATCTCAATATTTCGCGAAAGAACGGGCGTTTCATGTCTGCAATAACAACTTAATTCAGAGATGTCTTAAAAGGAAAGAAAAAAAAGAGAGAGAGAAAAACTACTGGACTTTTGGAACATAAAATGGCGGGACAAAATAACATTTTGACGAGGGATATGCAATCTTAAATTAAGTTTTCATGAAAACACTGCAGACGATCTTCGATAAAACATCGGCCGTTGGTTTTTTGTTTTCCATGTTTAAAGCCAGCTAACCATCCCCTCCCCCTAATGGCAGAATAAAATTATTAAGATACGTCGTTGGAACATCTTAAACGATAAGAAACTGAAAGAACATCAAGATTGTCGAGAGAAAGGGGTGGAAATAGGAGGAATAATAATAATAATAATAATAATAATAATAATAATAATAATAATAATAATAATAATAATAATAATAATAATAATAATAATAATAATATTTGGGACAAAGTTCAATACAAGCTTGTATAGTTGGAAAGTTAATAATAATAATAATAATAATAATAATAATAATAATAATAATAATAATAATAATAATAATAATAATAATAATAATAGAGCAAGAGAGAAGGATTATCCTATTTATATAGACACACCGACTGCAGGAAAATCACATTAAACTGCCTCTTCAGATTACATCAAAGCTATTCGTGATGGAAAAGATAAAAAGAAAAAAAGACAACGTTTTGCACACACACTGATCGAGTAACGCACAATGCTAGTTAAATAAAGCTTTTGTGAAGAAGGGATCACTGTTTATTTGTATGGTTCGACATTGGAACAGATTTCTAGCGAGGCTTAGCGATGACTCGGGTATACGGTACAACGGGAGATTGATTGATTGAGAGATAGAGAGAGAGTGATAAATAAATAAATAGATAGATAACTGTATAGAGAGATAGAGAGAGAGTT
>JABUQX010079356.1:22500-25000 GCA_015478945.1 Trachelipus rathkii | reverse complement strand
ATATATATATATATATATATATATATATATATGTAATAACTATATATATATATACACGTTGAAAATAATGCCTTTTTCTTGCTTGAATGTGAACGGTTTATATAGATGAATATATACTACTATATATATATATATATATATATATATATATATTCTCTTCTACTATATATATATATATATATATATATATATATCTTACATCTTATTACATCTTACATCCACTCCCAGGCTCATTATAAGCCTGTCAGCACGGCCAACCTCTTCTTCCACTCCCTTCTATCTTCCAAGACCCGTTCTTCGATCAGCTGAATCATAGATGGCATTTGATGTCTTCTCAGCGAATCTTCTACGGAGTCCTTCCATTTCTTCCGTGGTCTTCCCCTTGGTCTGCCTCCTTCCGGTCTCCAGTCCCACCTCCTCCTGGCCACCCTGCCACGCTCCATCCTTTCCAAATGTCCCCACCACCTTAGTCTTGCTACATCTACTTTGTTAATAATAGGTATTACTCCTATACCTTCTCTAATTCTTTCGTTTCTAACTCTGTCCCTCCTGGTCTTTCCGGCCATCGCTCTCAATACATTCATTTCAGCAGTCTGCACTCTGCTCTCCTCTCTTGTTGTCATACTCCATGTTTCCGCCCCATACAGAAGAACCGGTGTTAAAATACTCTCGAAAATTATCTTCTTCACCTCCCCTCTAATCTCCAACACCACCCTCCTCAGTTTATCTCCGTCTTCACTCCAGCACGCCAGGTCATCCGCATAAGCCATCACATCTCCATCCAAGTCCTCCACCTCCTCCCTCACTGCCCTAATTACCACATCCAAATATGCTACAAACAGAATTGGTGACAATACACTTCCCTGCTTAACGCCAGCTCCCACCTCAAACCATTTCTCGTTTTCATATCCCGTTCTTACATTACATTTGTCATTTTTATACATACTCTCCAAAGCCTTTCTTAAGTAACCACCCACTCCGTAATCTCTCTCTAAAACCTCGAACAATTTCTTCCTAGGTACCGAATCGAATGCCTTTCTCAGATCTATAAATGCGATGTATGCCTTTTTGTTGTATTCTATTATCTTTTCCGTTATCATTCTCAGGGCGAACATAAGATCTGTGGTGCTTCTATTCGCCCTGTACCCATACTGCTCCTCTCCAAGTCTGGGTTCCACAATTGCCCTCACTCTTCTTTCAAGTATCCTTTCGTATACTTTTGCCAGATGGTCCAATAACGAAATACCTCTGTAATTATTACATTCACCCACATCTCCCTTTCCTTTATATATTGGTATAATGATGGTTTTTCCCCATCCCTCTGGAACCTCACTTTCTCTCCAGCACTTGTTGATAAACTTCAACACTGCTTCCTTCACACACTCTCCTCCCTCTTTTATTAATTCTATGGGCAATCCATCTTCTCCCGGGGCCCTTCCATTGTTCATTTTCCTTAAGGCCTCCTCCAGCTCTTCCCTGGTAATTACCCCTGCTTCCTTCCCTGGTCTCACTTCTTCTAACTGCTCCTCCATTTCCTCACCCTCCTCACCCAGAAGTTTTCCAAAATATTCTGTCCATCTCTTATTTATATCTTCCGGTCTTATTAACACTTCTCCCTGTTCATCCTTTATGCTCGCTACTTTTTTCTTCGATCCCCGATAAGTCTTTGCTAATCGGAAGATTTTCTTCTTTCCACCCCTCACGTCCTCCCTCAGCTCTTCCGCTACAATTTTTGCTGCCTCCCTCTTTGCTCTTCTTTTCACACTCTCCGCCGTGTTTCTGGCCACCACATACAGAGCTCTTGACTGAGCCGTTCTGTCTCTTAGCCACTCTCTCCTTTTTACTGTCTTCTCCTTCACCACTCCTCTAACCTCTTCATTCCACCATCGCGTATGTCTTTTTCGCGTTCCTCCTATCCATCTTCTTCCTAGGGTTTCTTCTGCTGCTTTCATCACTACATTCCGAATGTCATCCACTATCTCCGCATTCATCATCTGTTCCATATTTACATTCAATCTTCCTTCATATTCTTGCCTCTTTCCCTGCTCTTTCAGTACCTCCATTTTAATCACGCTCCTTTTCTCCCCCGCCTGCAATCTCTCCGCCTTCATTCTTAAATCCGCCACCAACAATCTGTGATCAGAGTCCATAGACACTCCCGGCAATACCTTTACATTTTGCACTATTCTCCTATCTGATGAAATGACATAATCTATGACCGATTTCTGGTCAAATTTGTCTGTTGTGTTATTCCATCTGTACCTTGTAAACCTGTGTGAATCTCTTTGCTGGAAAAAACTATTCATGATTTTCATATCCTTTCTCATGCAGCAATCTATCAAGGCCTCTCCCTCCACGTTCCTGACCTCCTCTCCATACGGCCCCAATATCCTCTCCACTTCACTTCTTCTCCTCCCCACTCTTGCATTAAAGTCTCCCATCAGCACAAATATCTCATTTTCTCTTCTTCCCACCTCCACCCTCTCTTCCATCATTTCCA
>JABUQX010079356.1:0-2500 GCA_015478945.1 Trachelipus rathkii | reverse complement strand
TTACAAAGTATATATATATTATATATATAATATATATATATATATGATATATATATATATATAACTGTTATATATATATATATATATATATATATAATATATATATATATATATATATATTATATATATATATATATATTATATTATTATATATATATATATATTATTTATAATATATATATATATATATATATTATAATGGGGAGTAATCCCGAAGAGGCTAGGCATGTAACTAGAAAACTATAACATATCTACAGGAAAATAAATAACATTTTTTGATTTCAGCAAGCAATTTCATGAAAAAAACTTTTTAAAAAAAAAAATTATTTTTATATATAATATAATATATATATATAATATATATATATATATATATAATATATATTAATATAATATATATATATTATTATAATATATATATATATATATATATATATATATATAAGTGCTAAAATAATTAGAACGATCCCTAAACATTTTAAAATTTATTTAAATTTTGATTTTTTCGGGTTATTACAAAACACCCATTTTCAAGGCTGAATGCATAATGATATAAACAAAATGAAACAGTTAAAATGATCATAAAATAATAATAGAAGTGCTGCTTCACTTTTTGTTTGGTAAAAAAATAAAAAAATTAACTAAATAGTTAGAAGAGTCAACCAAAAAAATAGAAATTCAACTTCACTTAAGGATGTTTAAGTTATTAAATTGTAGATTTTCATTTAGGGAGGGCTTCATGTTCCAAATATATAAAGATTCCAAAACTTCCAAATCTTCAGCATTTCCATGGTCTAAAATTTTGAAATTTTGATCCGATATATGATGATTAAACCTGGAAGAATGATTATAAATGGCCGAAAGGTGGATGATGGAGATCCTCTAAAGTTCTACTTGAGATACCCTTGTGTTCAGCAATTCGTGTGGAGAGACATCTAATGGTCTTTCCTTTATAGAAAGCATCACAGCTATCACATTTATATAAATAAACAATTGAAGAACACAAAGATAACGGCAGATTTTCTTTAACTTTAAAGAATTTACCTATCCTATTATGATTTATGAAAATTAATTTAAACTTAAATTGTGGGAAAGATGTATACAATAAATTAGTTTTTCTTCTATTAATTTCGTAACTAATTCTTCCTAAAAACGGTAATTTCATATAAAGAATCTTTTTATTAGCAGAATATATAGGTGGAGAAGGCGTATGATGGTTGAAAATTTTTTCCTATCCGTTTTAGTTTTATGTAGTTTTAAAAATTTTGTCAATTAAAAAAAAAAAAGTGCAAAAAGTGGTGTGGCAGGCGAATATCATGTCTTTCCACCAAAAAAAAAAAATTAAAAGTTTTTTTAAATATGTTCAAGTTAAAACTGCTAAGATTTAGTTAATGATGCCGTTGAAAAAAAAAAAAAAAAAAAAAAATAAAATTTTGTTATCTCTATAATATATTTATATAATATATATAATATAATATAATTTCGATTTATTCACTGATTTTTATATAAATATATATTATATATATATAGTATATATATATATATATAATATATATATATATATATATATTATATATATTTTATATATTATATTATACAAAAGTGGGTGAGGCCTCAAGAAAAAAAAATCTAGGAATATAATATATAATATATATATATATATATATATATATATTATTAATAATAAAAACAAAAAAAATAAACTCAGCAATCAAAATAGCTAAATAAACAAAGCAAGGAATAATAAAATCAAATAATATAATACAAATCACAAAACTATATATAAATATAATAATAAATAAAAAAATAAAATAAATATACAAAATAAATAAATAAAAAATTTAAAATACTTCAAAATAATAAAAAAAAATATAAATAATAATAAAAAAATTTAAATAATAATATATAGTTTATACAGTACACTTGCCCTAAAAGAGCTACTCAAGAAATAAAAATATAGAATATAAAAAAAAAAACTTCTCAAATTAAAATTGAAAAACATTACAAAACAAAAATTCACCCCATATAAAATATATAAATAAAAAAATAAAAAAAAAAAGAAAAGTATAAAATAATAAATATATGAAAAAAAAATAAAATAAAAAATAATATATAAATAATAAAAAAATAAAAAAAATAATAAATCGTGTTACTACAAAGAACGTTTGATATCAAGAATAATTAAAATAACAAAAAATACTTAAAATAAAACATATATAAAAATAAATATAATATAAACAAAAAAAAATATAGGATAAAAATAAAAAAAAATATAAAAAATATATAAATAAAAATAAAATTAAAATAAAATAAATTTATAAAGATAAAAAGATATAAAATATTGAAAAAGTGGAAGCGGTAAGGCCTTAAATAACTGAAAAATGAAGATAAAAAAATATATTGGACCCAAAGCCAAAAACTTTCGAATATATTTGAAATTATATATAATTATAGAAGTGGGTGGGAAGGTGTAGTGAAAATATACTGAAGCCGAAAATTG